>JAOUQW010000042.1:13761117-13788890 GCA_028565825.1 Olivaichthys viedmensis | reverse complement strand
TCACAAACACAAAGCACGTTGCTGCTGTTTGCAGTCAACAGCAACATTATGGTATTTTCTCAACCTGCACAAACGTTTAATTTCGCACAAAGATTAATAGCCCAAACAATGATTTTTACAGCACAAACAGAAATACTTTAGTTTTTAGATCATATGGTCTGTGGACCATTTTAGTGCGTTGATAACGCTCTTGCCATGTCATTAAAATTCAAATCATTTTCATTTTATCAGTGCACATTTTTCATCTCGTCATTGTAGTTGACGACATGTAAAAATCCTTCACGAATGAACTTCTTCGTTAATAATTTCATAATAATTAATTCAAGCACTTCTTTCATGTTTATAATGTTGTGTGCTATAATGATGCAAGTTATTGTTTTCGCACATGCGTATTTCAGATCCAGCATGCTGGAGCATAGTCAAAACAACAAAAATGGATTACTGACCTGTTACACATCAACTGCTCTCCACATTATGACTAGGGCTGAAACTTGACTGCTGGCATCTTGAGACTTGACTTGGACTTTAGATAAAGTAACTGGACAACCACAGGGACTCAAACTACTTTACAAACATTTCATACAGTCATTCATTTATCTTCTGTAACCGCTTTATCCTGGTCAGGGTCGCAGCGGATCAGGAACCTATCCCGGGACACTGGGCGCAAAGCAGGAATAACACCCTGGACGGGATGCCAGTTCATCGCAGGGTTACTTTAAAACCATGTTCCTTGGATTCATACCAAGTCAAAAGTGGTATTTAATATACAATAATTTATATGACCAAATATTTTTGGTTTACTGTTCGTCTTCTTTTCAAAAGGGTTCATTTAAGTTCCAATGTAATTGATTTTATGCTCATTACCCAACCAAATAAATAAAACAATCACAAACATCTTACGAAGATTTAATGTACATTTATTCTTACCACATGGAACATATAGTATAAAGATTTCATACTGAATAAATGATATTCATTGAGCCAAAAGGGGGGAAAAAGGAGGAATTTACATTACGTTTTAGCTACATAGTCTGAAATACAAATATGAAGAGTTCATGTCACTGGAGAAAAAAAAATATTTCAACTGTGTTTCTTCAACTAGTTTATTTTGTACCAGCAGATGAAATTAAAATATTTTTATTTGCTGTACTATGGCGAAACCGTGGGGAAGCCAAAAGGTGATCCTGTTTATATGCCTAAAGATTTTATGCAATGAACCAAGCTCGAGTGTCCGCTTTCATTCTTCATAGACAAGAAGTGTGAAGCATAAGAGTGAAAGACAGGGTGAGAAAGAGAGACAGAGGAAAAAAAGTGTAATGTACAACATCTTATATACATCACAGCCTGGGCTGTATCTTAGTTGAAAATCAGTCCTAGGAGGTGATTTCTTTATAAGGGGTCAAGTCATACAATCGCGGGGTTAAAGAGAGGAGGTAAGGGTGTCCGAGGTTCTTGATACTTTGGGGAGAAAGCCTTTCTCTCTTTACCATCAAATTCAATTTTAAAAACTGTTTAAAAACAAGAGTGAAGCTGCTGAGCCAGGATTTCTCCACACGAAACGGTGCTGCAGTGTTTACAGTCATAAGGAAAATGGAGTACAGAGCAGAAAATGTCTACAATCTACTGCACAGGCCTCCATTGTAAGGGTATTCAGCTCACGGTTGATAAGTGGCTCCTCTGGGGTTGAACGTGCAGCTTCACAACACACCTACAACACCACCAAAGTGTTCACTCATCTAATCCAACTCAAATACCAGAGATGTGCACTCAATTCGCCCTTTAAATGGAGAGCAAGGGCACAGTTAATCCCAAACTCACTGTAAACGAGACAGCAACTTTGGTCAAAAGGTTCTCTGCTATTTATTTTATTTATTTATTTATTTATTTAGCTATAAAAAGTAACCCACCCTTCCCCCATTGGGCAGCACATAAAACCTGGGGTCCCTGTCCATATCAGTTAGTTGGCAGAGTTTACAGTTTGTGTGTGTTTTTTCTTGAGGCTCTGGTTCATGATCCTCAGCTAATTTGTGAAAACCTCCCCAAAGTGAGACACAGCAAAAAGGGAACCAAAGGGTGAAATCCAAAAGGGGCTTGCATAAATAAAAAAACAAAAAAGGGAAACAGTCATTTTTCTCTGCTTTTCATTCCCTGCACACCAAGGACACAGGCGGAGAGGAGAAAACAAAAACCAGAGCAGGTGGAGCCACCGCTCCCCACAGCTGTCATGACTGGCCGATCAGAAAGAGTACATCACAGATGACATGAGACACTGATGAGTTCATAAGAGGGGAGACCGAGAGGTCCAGTAGCCGCGACTCGTAGAGTGTAAACTCCGAGTGGTTCTCCTCCACCTTAGCAAGGGCATGTAGAGCCCGAGCAGCCCGACGCATCATGTCCACGCTAGTAGGTTCAAAGTGTGCCCCCTGCATGTGCAGCAGGGACCCTTGGCTCTGTTGGAACTGCGTGGCTGCTAAACTGTCCTCGAGGAAGCCCAAAAGGTTCCCTATACTGCCTTTTTGTACCGCAATGGCACGGGCTGCTAGGCTGTCGCCCTGGGCAAGGTTGGCCAAAAGCACGACTGCCATCTCCCGGCATACGGGAACCTTTCGTTCCCCAACCAGGCGTACAAGGTTCCCGAAAAGCTTCTCTAGTCGACTGAAGGGAGGTGTCGCCAAAATAAGGTCCACGTTATTATCCTGGATACTGAGTTTGCTGAGAGTTTCGAGGACCAGTCTCTGAGGAGATAAAGCTGCATTAAGCCCAAGAGTAGGGAAGGGATCCTGGGCTTCTGCAGAAGGACAGACAGCCCAGTGGAGCAGGCCGTCAAGCAGAGGCAAGCAGATGCTCTCGGAGTAGATGGAAAAGTCCAGCTGGCCTGAAATGTTAGCCAGTGTGACCAAGCAGTTCTCTCGCAGCAGCTCCAGGCAGTCCCACCACCATTCCTCCTTCTGGCCCATGTCCTTGTCTGCCTCTTCCTCCTTCTCGTACGTTAAGGGGGCCTGTTTACGCTCGGGATGCTGATGATGAAGCAGCACAAGGCGGCCCAAAAGCAGCAGCAGCCCTGGATGCTTGGACATCTCCAAGTCATTCCCAGGGATAAACGATAGACTGCGGACTATGTTGGAGACGCAGATGCAGCGGCGGGCAAGTGAGTCCTGCCAGTCTGAAAGGGTGATTAGTGGGGCTTCATCTTTGCTGTGAGGTTCATCCTCTAGAATGGCGACAGAGTGCAGACTCTGCAAGGAAGAGCTAATGTTGGGGAAAGTCAGCTTGCTGGTCTCCTGGTTCATTCCCTCTAGTCTCTCCTCCTCTTTCTCTTTTTGCGATACTGGTTCCAAGGTGGTCTCAGGGCCATTAGCAGGTTTCTCCTCCCTTACTTCTGAATTGCCATCTGTCAGCTGTCTAGTAGAGGATTGCTGAGATTGCGTCTGGTCCACACTACATGAGGGCACTACGGGTGCCTCGCTTTCAGCTTTCTCTGAGAATTTCTTCATTTTACATATCTGGGTGGGCCGTGTCCGCTTCCCTGTCTGCAATAAATCTACCTTGCATTCAAAATGGGTCTGAATGTGCTCTGTGGTATCACCCCCACCAATACTCCAGTGCACCAGACCACTGTCAAACTCCTGAAGTCGCCCGAGCTTGCTAGAACAGTCCACCACAAATGGATCCTTCTTTTTCACCACCTTCAAGGGAAGCTTGTCAAACTTGCTGGCCTGTTTTGGCCTCTCCTGAGTCACACCATGGTCCAGAGAGGGTGGTTCTGATGTTTTGGGCTCTGTAGGCAAAACGTTCTCCATCATTTTGCCTTCTTCATCTTTCTTCAATTCCCCAGTCTTCTTCTCCGACTTTATCTGTGGCTGAACTGCTGACACACGTTCCGTACGGAGCTGTGATGAGTTTTCTTCCCCTTCACCCTCCTCTTCTGTTTCTCCATCTTCCTCCATACCCATCACCACTGGCTCCTCTTCATCCTCACCATTCTCCTCTTCTCTGAGAGCATTGGGGTCCAGCAGGGTTCTCTGTCCTGGATCACCAACTTCATATTCCCTCAGGATGCCAAAGATCTCAATTAGGCAACGCCTAAAATACTCCACTATTAGTTCCAGGAAACCAGAGAGCTATTAAGAGGACAAATATTTGATTAGGATAACATGGCTGTGAATGAGAAAAAACGGATTTAGTGTCATTAAAGTGATTTTTTTTGTACATTGCCTAGAGAAAACTCACCTGAATAAGGTTAAAATTGGAGATACTGTTGTCATCATACAGTAGGATGTTAATGGTGTCTAAAGCCCATGTGCTCTCAGCCAACAGACCTGATTTTAGTGACATCATGACTCGCCATGCCTCTGGTGTGCCTAGAGAAGAATAAAAACCGGTCTCTCAGTAAGGAGAAGACTACCCTTAGGCTATATGTTGTGAGAATACCCATCACAATATGGAATTCATATCATCGAGGGCCTTCCACACCATGTTGTCATAGTCTATGAAGGGCTGAGCTAATGTTTAGTGGTACATAAGTGGCAGTCTTACAAGATGAACATTTGTTGATTATTATGAAAACCATAAACAATTTTTTTACACAATGTACAAAAAGGGGTCAAAAAGTCCAGAGACCAGATTGAAAATCCACCACCTGACCAAAGCAAACCACATATTTCACTGTTGTTTTGATATGCTGTGGTATCAATCTCGCTTCTGTTCGTCTCCTTACATAAACCCTTGTGTTACTGCCATAAATCTCAAACTGGCAATGAAAAAAATCCCAGATTTTTCAATGTGGTCTCAGACTTTTGAACCCCACTGTATTTATTTCCGTAAATAAACTGCAGAACAAAAGACAGATTTTCATGTTATATTTTGACAATGATATTTTAATATAGTTTTAACATATAGATTTTATTAACACCAGTTATCAATACATGACACTACTAAACATAGAAAGAAAGATCAAAAAGGTCATGTATGGCGGACGCTCACATAATTTAAGCCCAACAATAAACAGATTTTTTATTTAACAAAGAAAAATGTATAATCGTTGACATGTTGCTTTGGTGAAGACGTCTGTAAGGAGAACGTTTAATTAATATTTATGGCAGGAGATTCACTGCGCTGGAAAACTGCGCATTTCACTGTTGCAAAGAGCGGACACTGGAAAGTCTTTAGGGCAGAAGACTTTGCACTTTCTCAGTAACGTGACAAGCTGTATTTTTGTCTTAAATGAAAAATAGAGAGGGGGTGGTGAGGGAACGACTGTTTTCAGCTTCTATAACGCAAGTGATAGCAGGGACCAACTTACTTCGTGGCTATTCCACAACATTAAATGCAACTATAAATGGATTAAAATGACATTCTTAAATAAATTAAGTGTGTAATAGTTGGCAAATTGCCATGCTTTTATTAGGGCTGGCCCGAACAGCATTTTACAGGTTTCAAATACTCGTTGGTGTTTCCAAACGAGTACCTGAAAAATATTTAATTTCTTATCTATTTAAAATCAACTTTATTTGAAATATTCCTTAAGGTTACTAATTCAGTCTTACATTTTTATTGATTCTATACAATGCAAGTTTGTGAGATAATACTCTTGGCAATTTCTCAAATTTAAATCATATCACTCAAGCCCAGTAAAACTATGTGTTTGTATAATTTTTGACCATATAAAATTATATTAGTTGACATTATTGGCTTTTGGAATTTTTAATGTCTTAAAATCTACATTAGTGACAATTTTCATACCGGTTGAGCTCTAATTAAGACACTAATATTGTCTCAAAAGAGGAGATGCACACCCCTATTACTTGAAATCTCCATTACGTGATGCTCAGAAATGACACAAAACAGCATTGAAAATGTTGAAACATTTTAGCTCGACTTTGCTTGTCTGCTATCCACCGAGCACTGTGTGCGTGTGTGTGTGTGTATATATCTTTTAGCCATTGTACCTTGAGTCACATGACTGAGTCTACCATGGATAAACACTTACCAATGTCTTTCATGGTGAGTCGCCTTCGCGGCTTGAGAACAGGCTGTGTGGCCTCTACAGACCCTGGAGGGAACGGAGGGTCTCTTCTCATCGTTGGCGGCTGTACAGGTGAAGGGATAATGTGTGACGCTGGCACTGGTGGACCTGCCTTCTGCATCTTGATGTTGCTGTGCATGTAGGGAGATTTACTGGGGGAAGTCCTGCTCTCCATAGGCCTGGGCATGGGAGTGGGGCTGGACACCTGTGGAATGTGGTTCTGCATGGCTTGGGGAGGCTGGTAGTTGGACTGGAGGGGTCGGCTGATGGGTGGCCCGGCCCCCGCTGGGCCGTACGGGGGCTGCCTCGGCCCTGGCCACGGTCCTTCATGGTTCATACGCTGCTCAGATGACAGTATCTCTTCAGATCGGTTCATGGCATGGTATCCTGGGCCCTGTGCAGGTCCACCAAGGGGTCCTTGTCTGTTTGGATAGTTGGGGTAGCCCATCTCTCCTCTGCCCTGCCACATACCAGCCTGGGGGCCATCAGGGCCAGGCTGCATGGAGCTGCCCATTATCTGAGGCGGCATGGAACCTTGAGTGTTGGGGCCTGAAACAGGCTGCATGCGATCCCTTCCAAAAGGGAAAGGGAACTGGTTTTGCGGTCCAGGAGGCCGCCGTTCTGGTCCGGGGTAAGAGCCACCATACTGGTTGAACATCTCTGGCTGAGCCGATGAGGGAGCGCTAGGAGGAGCCTGAGGCTGCTGCTGTGGCTGCTGGCCACTGAATGGCCCACCGTACATCTCGCCATCATGATGGCGCTTTGCTGGAGGGTAGCCTCCCTCCCCGGGTCTCTTGTAGTTCTGGTCGGAAACAAATTAAATTAAAGACCCAGTCAGAATTTTTGGAGGATTAAGTTAGTTTTTGGGCTTTTCATGCTGTATTAGACATGACTCCCTCCATATTTCTAGTAGCAAACTAGTAGCAGTTTTTAAATGTAGCACCATTTTAAGTTCGTATCAGATTGGAATGTTGTCATTACTTATGAAGCAAAGGATTTGTTTTACATCGTTTTAACATATATTACTGAGTTTACATGTGATTTAGTTAGAAAAATTCACAATAAAATAAAAAACACTCAAGTTAATGTAAATCACTTACTGTCTGTTGCTGTGGAAACATTCCTGGTTGCTGATTTGGGTACGAGCCACCAGGAGGCGCACCCTGGCCAGGATACTGATTACCATATGAATCGTGCCTGCAAAGGTATTAAAATTTTTAAAAATTTATTAAAAATTAATATTCAGCACAGAACAGCTGCCTGAACAAATCCATTCATTAGATACATGTAACTGTTTGATTCCTAAAAACAAAATCTTAGCCAACTGACCGCTGTTGCTGCGTAGGGTAGCGATTCGGCGAGTACATCCCAGTGTCAGTGTTCGAAGGCATCATGTTTGGCTGTGGTACTCCAGGTACCATATTGCTTTCTGGGCCCATCCCTGATTCGGGCCTATACAAACCAAGAGAAAACACAGAGATTGGTAACATATCCCAAACAAAACCAGCACCTGAAGCTAAAACTACTCCCCTCCCTCAGTGGACCTACACACATGCATTAGTTTCCTGACTGAAGTTAAGGTGTTCTGTGACTTTACCTTCTCTCAAAGCCTGTTCCATATGCAAACTGCTGCCTCTGTCCCATGGGCATATTCCCAATGGGACCTCCTGATGCACGGTTAAACTGTTCTCCGAGAGTGCTGTTGGGACCCTGTCCACCAGGCATGAAAGGCTCCCCAACTACAAGCACAAATAAAAATACATCTTTCTATTTACCAAGTGCCACAGTAACTTTAGGTAATTCTCAAAATAAAATAAAAAAGATCTTGCTTGCTCCATCAGGACCATCACTGGCAAAAAAAGTGCACAGAGAAAACATATCGGTGTTTTTAATCCAACTTTCTATCTGACATTTCGTAAATACTCTGAATATAATGGTATCTGATGGCTCCCACAGCTGATCTTTCAGCAGAACTTCTGCCTGATTGAAGTCTTTCTGTTTCGTATGTTTTTTTGTTGCGTTTTCTTGTTTGTGGTCATTGGTAGAGTTTGTACGCTGGGTGACACGCCCGAGCCTCAATGGAAGACTTTCCTGGACCTGTTTATTTTGAATACGGTGCATTTCTGTGCCGCATGGGTCGAGCATAGCACCTGATCGCTTTCGGGTGTGTTGCTCTTGTCGATGGCGAGGAAGTTCGAACCCCGGCACCTTATTTGTCCATGCTTGCCTTGCAGGGCACATTGTGTGGCACAAAGTCTGTTAAAGATGGAGGCGTGCGAATTGTATGGCATGGCGAATTGTGTGGCATGGCAATATCTGCCATTAGCAAGACTATGACTAGATAAACCACAGTGATTTAATCACAGCTACAGCTTTTAAAATACTCTGCTAACCATTATGTGCATTTTCTTGTTTTCGTTTGTGTTATACTTCCTTTTTGAATTGTAAAGCGACCTTGGGTGAAAAAAGGTGCCATATAAATAAAAACGTATTTTCTAAATGAAGCACACTTGACGTGTTTACCAATGGGCTATGGTAAAAGCTTGATCTATCAGTTTGAATCCCTGTCTTGTTTGCATCATGCCCTATGTGGCTGTGGCTTTCTAGAAAGTAAATAAAAATCTTAAAGAAGGATTGGCTGATTCCTCAGCGGTGATTCTATGAATCCAGGTGATATTTTAACACCTAAATTCCAAGGCTTGGCAAACAACATGCTACCATTATTTCACTAACATGCACACTGCATCGTTAAAGTAATAATAATAATAATAATAATAAGGTTTAAACTTGCCTATAACAAACCATACATGACATACTGCATCTGTGACCTTAACAGAATCTCAATCTCCTCAAGTAAACAAAATTTTGTTATTTACAAAGACAACAGAGGCAAGTCGAACTGAAAATTATTACCTTTACGCATGCCACTAAATGGGTCCTTGTTGGGCTCGTAAGTGCCCATGCGGCCAGGCATCTCTGGAGTGCTCATGCCAGACTGGTAGCCAGAGTTGGGAGTCATGGTGTTTCTCCTAGAAAAGGCTGGGTCACTGCTGTCAGCAAATGGATCCTGAAGATTCACACTGCTCCTACGAAACACACCAAATAAGTAGTTGTTCACAGTTAAATAAGATGCACGACCATGATACATGACAAATGGCCTGAACTCACCTGCCACTTTGCATTGAGGGCATCTGGCTATGCGGGGTGGAAGCGGGAGTAGGAGGCTTCAAGTCCCCACTCTCAGCCATAGAGCTGCTTGTGGACTGGGGGGTCTGAGGTCCCTGCAGGGAACCAGATCCAGCTGGACCATGAAGAAAAGGGAAAAGGGCCCGTTATGCAAGAAAGGACGATAACGTAGAAATTCTCCATGAGATAACTACCTGTGGGAACTGAGCCCTTACCCGGGGAAGGTGGCTGGACCTTAGCCTGATTTTTCTTGCCCTCTACAACCATGATGTCAGGTGGTGGATCTTCACCACGCTCAATCTTGCATTCAAAAGCATATAAACACTGAATGTACTGCTTCTTTAGCGAGCTAGCTGCACTGCTGGACGTGCCAACGTTCAGGCTGGTGGCAAGCTCCCTCCACTTTTTATTCTTGTTGACCTGCAAGTAGCCATATGCCAAGGGAAATAATTAGCCACATGAGAAGCTGTATAGAATATGTAAATCAAGACCTTTCTTATTATCTACGATGAGTGCTGGAGTATACGAGAGTATGGATATAGCCTCTCTGCCTGCTAGTGTGCTCACCTGTGTGAGACCTCCAATTTCCTTAACAGACATGTAGAGGCGGAAGAGATCGAGGGGCTTGCGGCCCACGGCAGGCAAGTTGCTCATGCCCATGGCTTTTTCCTCGATGAACGCTAGGTAACGGTCCACCCACATCTTCCGTTCTGGCTCCGAGCCCAGCTCATACAGACGCGTGATCTTCTCGTTGGTTGTTGTGGAGGAACTTGACTTCTAAGCATGAGCAGATTTTAAAGAGGAATTACACATGTACTTTTAATGCATTCATATTTTCAGAGGTCACATTATGACAGGATTTTAATGCATGTATTTCACTCGAACGTTTACTGAAGTCTACTCTGCTGAAAGTGAGTAAAAGATCTAGCAACATGTCAGTCAGTTGGAGAAGATCTAGTTAATTTTGCCCTTCCCCAAAAAATTGTTGTGAGGGGTTTACCAACACCAAGCATTTCAACTCTGTGAGCAACCTTGACTGTCCTTTGGCAAGCAAACAGTGAGCTTAACCCTATGCTAGGCAGGCCAATAACCTCAGTGATGCCAGCCAAATAAATGATAGATTTCATCTTTAAATAGTATGTTATGAATTTCTTTACAGCCACTGCCTGCCTCATACTTGCAGTAACCTAAAAAAAATTGGAATATAGGCAATACAAGTTTAAGCCATTTTCCAACTTTTTATTTGTAAGTCCTAGTGTAGGTCGGTTACATATCACACAACAGAACCACCTCTTGGAGGCCAAAGGTCTACACACAGTTCGTTCAATGTGTTTGAAGCTTGTTTTAAACAAAACAATAAAACCTAGCCCATGACTGGCTGCACTATTGCTTTAAATCAGCACTTAGCCCCTAGCATAGAAACATGCATCCACTACCACAAGTCTAATGTATGGCATTTATCCTAAAACACACTTACATAAGCATTTAGCACATGCCTCACCTAGATGCATTCTCAAGTTGCAAAACAAAAGGTACTGGTTGATACCGAACACCAATACAAGCAAAAGATGATAAAGCCTTTTTCAATTGCGCCCACCAGAACATGCATACGAATGGTATGAATTACTAAGATAAGAATCCCTGACCCTCATGTTCAACTGCATACGAAATGGGATGCAAACCTTGGATTTGGACTCTGACTTGGGTGTCCCCTCAGCCTTGTTATTTATCTTCGGTGTCTGGCTGAGTTTTCCATCCATACTGAATTCTGGACCAGGGGACATACCTTGAAACAAAAGAACCCCATTTCATGCGTTAGACAAAACAAAACAAGAGGTTATTATTTTGACAGGAACACTCGTACTCATTGTTTATTAAGAAAATAAGATATTTAAAATACTTTAGTGATATCTCACCACTGCTGTTGTTGGGCATGTTTCCACCCATGGGGAACGGTGGTCCCTGGGTGTTCATCATTCCTGGCATATTGTTCATGGAGGGCCCATATGGAGGTCCTGAGCCCATCATACCAGGAGACATGTTGGGGTAACCAGGCATTCTGCAAGGTAAAACATTCAAATTTGGACAATTACAAAAATGTCCCCCCAGTGAGACTGTAGTCCTCAGCATCATTAAAGACTGCCTTCTTTAATTTACTCCTCAAAATGGTAAACTACCAAGTAACAACATTATACGGTTCCTGTTCAACTGCTCAATGAAAGGCTAGCTTCAGATACCAGATACCAGTCTCTGTTTCTGCCCGAGAACCGTGAGACAAGTGCCATAGGGTGTCTAATCCTATGCCCGGACACAGACTCGAGCCCTACCTCTGAGCTGACCTTCTAAATTTAAGCGTTGCATCCTTGGCCTTTCTGAAATCTTCTTTGGGCTAATCTTAACTTTGGGCCAATATAAATAAATAAATAAATAAATAAATAAATAAAACTTCCAAAACACAATAAAATCGGAAAATACACCATGTTAATTCTCACATTCTACGCGTTGAGTCTGAAGCTCACTATAATTATATATAGTGGTTCACCATTCCAAAACTGCAGTGGATATTCACATAATGGCACTAGTGCATGTTCAACTTTATGAAACATACAGGTTCTAAAAGATCTGCGGAGAATCCCTTACATAAAGAGCTGCTGGACCTGCGTGCGTTGGCTGATCTTTGATCAACATACCTGTTGTGTATGGAATTGGTGGCGCCATGCTGCATGGCAGCTGCTGCTTCTTGCGGCTTTCTGTTGAGACCTGGTGGTGGGCACATTGCAGAACCCACCTGTGGGGGCATGTTGCCCATATTGGGCCCCATGTTAGGACCCATGCTGGGGACCATATTAGGACCACCATAAGGACGCCCACCCATCTGTCCATGAGGCATCCTAGTAGGTGGCATTCCAGTAAAAGGTGGCCCTCCTCCTTGTCCAGACATGGGATTCATTGATCCACCCATGCTAGGGCCTGGGTAGTTAGCATTGGGTATGCCACTGTATCCTGGTTGCCTGGGGTAACCTGCAGAAACAACAACAAAAAAATAAATAATAATAATAATAAAAAGGTGTGTTCGGGGGTTGGGTGTCCTTAATACATTGTACTATACTAGTACATGCATTATACCTTAAAACACACACACAGTTCCTGTCATCCTCATGTAGCCATGTCTGAAGTTGCACTAGCCCTTAATTTTGTGTTAGGTGAATCATGGGAACTCATCACATGGCTGTTGTGCTTTAGTGCCCCCTATGCCAAGAAAATCCCAGTACAACTATACACATAATAGAAAATGTTATAAGCAAGGATTGTGACTCCATTTCATCTCTTCATTTCATAATATTCACACAATTATATATTGCATCAAAAATTACACACAATATTATACATCATGCCCTCACTAGAGTCTCACAGCGCCTTTAGTGTACTAGCAGGCTGGAGTGCTGCTGTAGCACGCAGTCAGTGGCAGCTCAACTGACGTGGGCTGTGCTACGTCAGCTACCTCTTTTCACCCAGGCTAAAAATAGCTGCACTGTGATCTACTGGGCTCTCAGAGAGCAAGACAGAGAGAGCGCAAGAGAAAGCTAAAATCCAAAAAGATGAGTTCTTTACTTTTTGCACCACAATTTTAGACTTGAACTTTGACAGTCTTTCAGTCATCAAAGTAAACATGTATTTAAAACACCTCTTCTACCTTTCAAATGGATTGTTTAGTCAAGTTATGACAATTAACCAACTACCTAACTTTTGGCATGAGACAAGCAAATAAAAAGTGAGCTCCAGTTTAGTCCAATAGGTGAGCAGTATTAGCTTTTGGAGTACAACTTATGAAACTAAAGGAAAAAACAAAAAAAACAAAACCCCAACAACTTTAATTGCCATGAATGAAATGACAGCATGACCTGGACGAAAAACATTATTCATGTTTGTCAAAGTATACAAATTCAAGCAATCTGTCAAAACATTAGGAACATATGATACAATACCGAGTACTACACACACACGTATCACATTTTGCAGAGGCCAATACTGTGATAAGAATGGTAAAAGTTCTAACACACATTTGTAACGTTTTTATAAAAGTTGACAAGACCACAAAACCATGACTTGGGAGGAGAAAAAAAATCACCTCATGCACACGGCACAAGGCCTAATCTATTTATTTCAAAACCTTTAAAAAAGAAAAAGAAGAAAAAAAAAGACTATCGTTAAATAAAATATAACGGCAGTTCTGGTCTTGCAGCCTCACGACACGCAATATTTTCCTCCAGCCCCTTTTTCACTCACCAGTCAGTCAATCATTCAATCACCAGTCTCTGAGGAGTTCCGTTGACAATGGCAACAAGAAACACGAGGTAAGGAATTTTGAAACCAGCAATACCTGAACCTCTAATGAATGACCAATTATTTAGATCAGATTTTGCTTGCCTGGAAGTAGTATGCTCACGAAATATATGCAATATTCAAATGTTTGAAAAGGGTTATAACAAATGCCTGAAGATTGTGACCTATTTTCCCTTCACTGCGTCAGAGTATTGTTGTAATAATTCTAATAATAATAATTTTAAAAAACCACTGTGCTTACAGAATGCCAAAACTATTATTTATTAGTTTTAAGCTGCAAAGCATCATGGACCTCAATTTGTTGTTTCCTTTTATTTATATGTATGGAACACATCCTGTAGGTTTTTGAACTATTGAGCCCTCAGGCCCGACATCAACTTTATAACCGGGATCTTAGTTTTGAACTGCTCACCCTGTGGGCCATATTGGCCACCCTGAGGCCCATAGCTGCCCATTGAGTTATTCTGCTGAAAAGGTCCAATTCCACCATGCATCTGACCTCCAGACGATTGGCGAGGTGACAGTGCAGCGCCAGACTGGGGAGAGCCATAAGGCGGCATTTGGTTCCTTTGCATGAATGCTGGTTAAGAAAAGTAAACAGCAAAGTGAGAAAGAACCAAGAGGAATAATGGACATGAAAACTGTTTCTCTAAAGGCTGGCTTTACCTCGGTCCTGGCCCATGCCAGGCTGGTTCATACCCGGGTGCAAGACACCATCAGACTGACCACTAGGGGGACGAGGAGGCATCTGGTTTCCTACATAAAAAAATAAAAATGCATTCCAGATTATTACTGAACTGAATATGCAGGGTAAAGCAAAATGTAAACAAAGTTGAAAATAAAAAAAATGACAAGTGGACACCTCTTCATCTGCAAACTCTGATTGAAGTCATCATCTGCTCTGACCATCATTCTTGTATGGCCTTACCTGGCATGGCCGCTGGAGAGAGGGGTCCGGAGCGGGATGCCGTGGCACTAGCGGGCGAACCGACAGGGGAGGGTGAAGGGCCACGGATGCCTGGTAGATGAGGGGAGGTGTGTGGGGAAAACGGAGACTGTGCTGGGTTGCTCTGCTCGCCCTGACTGCTCGACACTCCAGACGTGCTGACACCAGGACTGAGCGCTCCTTCTGTACCAGTGGGCAGGTCATCAATAGAGCCCGACAGGTCCTACAAATCAGAACAAAAAACAGAGACAGGTGATCAAGATGTAAAGATCAAATCTAAAAAAAATTTATAATAATAAACTTCAATACAGCAGCATTTCAAACAATTTACACACAAATTTACACACACACACACACACACACACACATAAATAAAAGACTAGGGAGATTCAGGAGGACTAGTTGAGCCAAAACAGGAATGCATCCTTTAGGGAATACAGTTAGAAATGTATTTATTAGCTACCAAAACATAGGCCTACTGGCTACTATCTAACCATCATTGGCTAAATGGAAACCTGGCTAGCATTACCACTGCTAGCTAGCTAACATACTCAAACGCTTAAACACAAGATGATAGTTATTGCTTACTTTGAAATGCTTGGCTAGAGGGCATTAGAAACAGTCTGCATCTGTGTATTCTGTATCTTATTGTCAAGAAACAGGCCTCAGTACCTAGGCCCTACCTTTTCTGCTATCCTGCAATCACTCATAGCTGCTACGGCTTAAAAGTGCCCTTCAAAAGGAATTGAAAAACAAAAAAAAACAATTATAGGTTTCAGACTGGGAAAACTGAAGTTCAGATTTATTTGTGAACATGCGGGATAAGCTTAAATAAGATGATCACCTACTCTCATCCCCAAGAGAATCAAATTAGCTAACATATTAGAATGTTCATTCCCACACAAGGACTAAGCTAGCTAACAGATTATCGTTGGCTGAAAATGTCTCACCAAATAACAGGTCTAGATAGCGTCCTGATGTCAACACAACAATTCCTCATTTCATTATCATGTCTCCCATTGAACAAGTTTCTTTTTGTCCCAAAGGCCATGGTCCTTATACAGATTGTGCAACGTTTAGTCCAAAACTAAGTTTAGTCTAAACCAAGCTACACAGTGCCAACTAATCCAGCTAAACGCTAAAGAGAATCTAATTCCTGTTGGTAAATCAATACATAAAATGACCCTTATTCATCAAGAAACGAGCGAAGATTCTAGCGCCGGAAATGGCGTAAAAACCATTCCGTGACTGATTATAGGCATGTCAACAAATGAATATGGAGGATTTGATGAAGTTATACTCGGGGTGAAGAATATAGCAAAAAATACATCTTGATACTCCGAGACATTTTCTAGGATATACAAGATGTATTACAATATTTAGGTTTGCTAACAAAGTGGCAGTAAAAACAAAAACCCCTTTAATAAATTTTTATTTAACGCCTACGAAAATAAATTATTTGACAGGAAAAGTGAACAAAAATAGATGCGTGTTCAACCATCTATTTGTTACTATGAGAAACAGCAGAGCTGGTGGTCTTAGATCATTACAGTCACAGCCTAACACTAATCTTGTAAATATTACAAAAAAAGTTTTGCAACATGTTTGATTCTCGTCGAATTATACTCTAAAATGTACTGTCAAAAATATTACTCTCACATTGCGCTTTTTTGTCTTCAAAACAGAGACTATTGTAGGGAAAGCTTAAAGTCAACTACAATCACCAATTATGTACACAGAAGGAAGGAAATCAAGACCAAAGAAAATAAATGACTCAAAATGCTGCTGTCTGATGTCATTTATATATCTGTAATACATTCATCACTGATAGTGTATTTGCGCAAAGCTCGTTTTACATGCAGCTTTGATTAAATAAGTCAAAATATCAACACTTGTAAAAAAATAAATAAATAAATTTAAGACTGTATACAACTTAAAGTTGAATTTCTGAAATCTTTAAAAATTAAACTCTAGAGAAAATAACCTTTATTACAGTTAAAAGATGCCAACGCAGACTTTAATTCCTCGGTTACAATTTTTTAAAAACAAAACAAAATCAAAAAAGATTTGTAATTTTGGGATAAATTCATTTGGAATGCCAGTACAACAACAACACAAGCAAGATGATGCATTTTAATGGATACTACAAGGTGAAGCATCTTTATCTCTTTATCGCATTTTCCCCACACATGCACCCAGTAAACTCTGACACCATTTCTGCTGAGCCACAGACAGCAGCCTTAATCAAGCCGCTGGCCGTATTTATCTCATCTGGAAGATCGCGGGAAGAAAAAAATAAATAAATAGAAGGCATCCCAAGGTTACCATGGCTACGGTGGTTAAGTGCACATGTGCTGAATCAGCGCAGACACGTTCGCTCCATCTGTCTAAGACTCGGTGGTCAAAAAAATAAATAATCCACTGTCTTGCTCTAGCCTTAAACATTCAAATCCATTTCATGAGGCAAACTAAGAAATCAATAGCGGTCCCCTTCTCCTGAGCAGAGATGTACCTCTGAAGATTCAGATGCAATAGAACTATCATTACTGCTAACATTAACCCAGGAAAAACTCAACAGATGTCTTTTTTTGTGTTGTACTAAAATTACAATGCAAGTCAAACGTGCGAGTCCCTGAGGACGCGAGTGCATTGCTGTACTGGTGTGAGAATAGGGAAAGAAAGCAGACTCACAGGTAGACTGGAGGGCCTTCCCTGCATGTCCTCAGAGGAGCTCTTAGTGGAGGCCACAGGCTGGCTGGAAGCAGCAGCACTGGACTGTGAGCTAAAAGACTCCTGGGAAATCTCCTGGAGGACACATGAGAGCAAACGTACTGATTACTTCAACCATCGGGGAGACCATGTAGATGTATACACCTCTTTAAGCTACATATATCTGACAGTTCAATGTTTTCCAAGTACTGTAACCATTGGAGACATTTCAGCTGATGTTTTGTGGAACAATTCATTGATGGTGTTACTAAGCATGCCTAGGTTTTGCCAGATCGCAGTCTGCCTTAAAAAGCACCCGAGACACGGTACTCGCATCCCGACAAATCTCATTTGATTGATATTTGTCTCCATTTTCCACAATCTGGATTCCCAATTATCCAATAGTCAGACTATTGAAGTCTGTTTCCACCACATAAGGAAAAATTAAACCGCTTACTCATAATAATGAGAGTTTCTCAAAATTTTTACTTACCATCTTAAAATAAAAATAAAAATGGTTGAAATTATGACTTAGCATTAGGGCTGTCAGAGTAATGCGTTAACTTTTGCGATGAATTTGAAATGTTTAACGCGTTAATAAAACAATAACGCTTTTAATTAATTGCTTATCAGGTTGATGTACATTTCGTTATTGTGGTGGCGGAATGAGAGAGGAGTCACGGGGAACGAGCGGGTAATGACCGAGTGGATACACCTTTTGATTAGCCCAAACCCGAGAGAGAGAGAAGCCGCAACACGCAGCGCGAGCAACAGTGTGTGTGTGTGTGTGTGTGTGTGAGCAAGAGAAAGAGAGAGAGACCCGCTCAGCTGATCATTATTGTAGTTCACAGGAGTGTTACTTTCATGTTAACAATTAAAAAGATGCTATTTAACAAAAATATTTGATTTGATCTACTTCCTTTGAGTTGATTCTACATTAATTTGATGGTCGATTTGGTTTCAAATTTAATTATCTTTAATTTTAAAATAAATATTTTTACCAAGTACGAAAGTGCGATTAATCGCAATTAATTAGTTCATTTTTTTTAAATCGATTGACAGCCCTACTTAGTATTACTATGGTAAAAGCACAAAACTGTACGTAAACTCCCGAGTTACCTGAGGAGGAGGAGGAAAACGCTGATAAGAAGACTGCTGCTGCTGCTGCGGCGGCTGCGAAGCATTTTGGGTGTACGAGGACGGTTGTCCCTGCACTGTGGCCTGCTGGGAGGCCGGCGTAGGTACTTGTGGGGTCTGCTGAGATGGTGGTTGTTGGGGTCCTTGGCTGGGTGTGTAGGTGGACTGGGCTTGTGATGCTGGAGGAGCTTGAGAGGCTCCCTGCTGAGCAGGCTGGGACTGGGGCACCTGCTGCTGAGGGTATGGGGACTGAGTGGACTGCGGGGCAGGGGGCTGAGAGTAGGGAGGCTGGGGTTGGGATGGGCCTGGTGGGGGTGCTCCTATTGGCCCCTGGGACTGCTGAGGCATGTGGGGCTGCGGGTAGGGATGACCGCCCTGTCCGTGAGGGGCAGATGGCTGGGACGGGTGAGGGTACGGTGACTGCTGCTGACCCGGGCCCTGCTGCTGACCCGGGCCCTGCTGCTGACTGTAATAGGGCTGCTGCGCCTGCTGCCCATAACCACCTGGTCCCTGCTGTCCGTATGCCAGCTGCAAAAATGTGCAGCACCACACTCATTAGATACCAAGCAGGCTTGGTGGATTTACAAAATTATTTGTTAATATCCTGTTATTTCTCATAAAACAGAGCTAAGATGAAACCAGCCATAACGGATAGTGAGTGATCGATTGCAAAGTTCATCACAATCTGTAAATTGCAAAGACATAATAGTCAGCAAAGAGTCCAATGCCAAAGAACTGCAATACAACTTAAACCATGACATTAGAACGCATCCGTCTACAAGAAGAGGGACAAAGTAGCTGAACAAAAACACCCTCTATTTTTACAACGTTCTCCACCTTTGAATGTTCATACAGTGCAATAGCACAGTAGCCAAGCTTTCATATGGATACATTTATTGTGCACAGACATCGACAACCTTTCTCAGAAATTGAATGATGTATTAGAAAACACTGACCTGTTGACCATACTGCATGCGACCCTGCATGCTCATGGGGTATCTCTGAGGGCCAGGAGGCCCATAGCCCTGCCCTGGATACGCAGGACCCTGCTGGCTCCCTGGAGGTCCTTGGTGGGGCTGCTGGGAGTATGGGCTGCCGGCTCCATACGGCTGACCTCGCATCTTCCCCATCTGATCCATGGAGGCTGGAGTCTACGGAACCAACAAAGATGTGATTGGAGCATGTTTTGGATACATTTCATATAATGAAAATGTCTACTTAAGCCTAATATCTACTCAAGCTTCCCAAAAGACTCACAGCATAGAGGTAATATGACCATTTTGCTTTAAACCATCAGCTAAAGTGTGGTCTATAATTTTATAATAAGACTATCAATTCCCATCTAATATCCAATGCAGCCACTTGTCATTAGAACCATTGAAGACAATCCAGCAATTAAAATTTGAAGTACAATACTTTTAAGTGCTGTCAGTTTTGTGCATAAAACAAAAGGTTCCTCCCGCTCTTTAAGCTCCTGCATTCAAAAGGAAGCAGAAGACGACTGTTTACTAAGCTAACCACCTTCAACAAATATGGCTAGGACCCAGGATCAACTACGTCCACAGAAATAAACTGCAGTTCAAGGCTTCTAGTCAGTTGCTAAATATCAGGACTGATTCCAAAGTGGATCCAAACAGGGATGAGCAACATGCCAAAGACTATAGAATAGAAGAATATATATAGTTGAAGACATTTTCACAATATAAGACGTGCATCATAATATTTAGTAGTGATGCACAGAAAGGAAAACGCTTTGGCCGATACCAAAACTGAAATCCAGTACACACTGGCCAAAAACGAAACTTGGATTCTTTTTTTTTTTTGGTCATTTTGTTTTGACATTTTCAGCTGAAAAATTGTGTTGGCCAAAATGTTGGGGCTTCCCTCAATTTGTTAACATGAATTGTTAAGTCCTACAAAAAAAAAAGTAAAGAAAAAGAGGGAGAAAAAAAAAAAGCACCTGATAAAAGGTACATAAAATAATGGCATCATGGGCGAACACCCATTATACGCTACTCCATAGTTTTTCATTTTAGAATGGGACACCTGCTTTTTGTTTACAAGCTCTTTATAATTGGTCTAAATCAGTTGAAGCACTGGTTAGTCGTTATTGTTCAAGAACTACTGACAGTACATGATGTTGGTAGTGAAAAAGCAGGTAATGATGGAGTAGATAGGACCAATAGAGTAAAAAAAGAATAAGATTCTGCATGAGTAACAGCAGACAGAGTGGAAAAAACCCCAAACACAGTTGGGGAGGGACAGATTGCAGAAACACACTTGCCCTGTTTCCCACGGTTATTAACCCGAGTGTTACCTTTTCCTGCCTTAGTTAAGGAAGTCAAGAGTGCTATATATAACCCATTTCAAACGGAGGGCAGTCTGCCGAATATTTTAACACATCCCAGCTGTACTTCTGTTTAAGACTGAGCCAAGTTGGCTCCCCCACCCCCTTATTTTTTATTTATTTTTAAAAAGCAAGCATTCTTGGCACCAAATGAATAACATAAGCCATAGCGGCACTAGCTGAGAATCCTTTGGACTGTGTGACTTAAGGTAGATGGTACAGGCATCAATTTTAAGATAGATCCAACAATCTTCCTTCAAACCAACTCACAAAGTCTTCTTCTCTGTTCAAAAGCATTTTACACATGCTGAACAGTAAAAAAATAAAAATTAAACCTAAAATAAGCGGAATAGAAATTTTAGCGGAGCCAACATCCACTTTCACTTAACGCGAGTAACATTTTCTACGCAAAGGACATCAACTTAAATAATACAAAATTGATGACATACTACCATTCAAACTGACACCAAGAACTAAAAATGAATGTACTAATGTACTTTGTATGGGTCAAAGCAAACCAAACATTTTTGTGCAGCACGTTATTTGAAAAGAGCAAGCTCTCTCCATTCTCTAAAGGAGTCACAGAGAGAGGGCAATTTCTTTACAACTATTAAGAAAAAGAAAAAGAAACAGCACATTTTGAACACCTGACGTTAGAGATGAATTTACAGTGTCACACTTCATGACGAGAAAAGCTCTGGTCAGTCATCTCAGAAAACCGACAGTGTCACGCCTATAAGAAGCCCCTGTATTGACTGTAATTACAAAATGCATGTGACAATTATTCTTCTTTTTAAAATAATACAGATAGGAGTCCATAAACATGTAAGTGCATTTATCCGTATAAGCAGTTTATCATTTAATCGCCGGCCTGACAGAAGACCTCCTTTGGTAAACAGACCCTTGTTTTAAAAGGCTGAGCCACAGCAGCTCTTGACATTTTCCAGTGTCCAAATTGAAAAATAAAATAAATAAAAGCAGCACATGGCTAATCTGCATAAGATAAAGCGAAGGCTCTCTTGGCAGGAGACAAAGCTGGCCAGGCTCGATGATTGGCTGTGGGGGATGGGGAGGGCACTGGCGCTCCAACATATGAAGCGAGAGCTGCGAGGACACCATACACCACAGCAGTCACTGCTCTCATTAACATAAACCACTGAGCACCTCCAAAACACAAGACCAACAACTGCACAAGTAGATCAATACTCCTCCCAATGGTACCTGGATCGGTCAAATAACACCTTGAAACCCGGTCCATCAAGTGCTGAATGTATTTACTAGGGCCGTGATAAGGAATAGTTATGATGCAAGTGTTATACTATAGAGATGTAGAAGTATAGATAATGACATCAAATTTTATCATATTATTTCTAGGTGTCGTGGTGTTGTTTTTTATGTGCTACAATATTTTTAAAATAGACTACGTTTTAAAAGAATACACCAGGTGCAAAAAAACAAAAAAAAAACTAACTACAGGTCACAAATTTGTTTTAAGTATTCTAGCCGTTTCCATGACCGAATAATTTTAATGAGCGCACTGCTGTTGCAGTGTTATATGGCATTTAAGGTCCTACATGTAAAATCCTATCTGAAAATGTGAATACTGTGATATTAGGTTGTATAGTCATCTTACTGTACATTCTGAGGCTCAAACCGACAAAAAGGCTGCTGCTGAATTTACGATAAAGATACCCATGTATATAAAAAGTATGGCTAGTGGCTACCACAAAGAAACTGCCAAAATGGCATCTGATGGATGTCTACATTTAGCTTACAAACGTAATAAAGAACGAAGGGAATAAAGGGGAGCTGTTGTTGTGTGCACAGCACATTGACAGGTTTGATCAGTAAAAGTCTGCATGGCTTCAAAGATGTCAAAGAGCTAATGATGGCTATGACAAGGTCAATGAAGAGATCACGCACAAGCTGTCGGTCTCGGCGACAATAGTCAGAGAACGTTATTATGCCGACTAAACCTTCAGTTATGCTTTTGTGCAGAAATGTTAGTGTTTCTAAAACAAATTATAATAATTAAAAAAGAAAATGGGCCACGGTGTGGAATCAATGTGCCTCCTACCTTAAAGGTGTAGTCATTAAAATCATCTGGCTATTATTTAGAAGAGAACGAATATGCAAATTCATTGAAACACTTCTCATTGAAGAGGTTACATTACAGTCTGCACCAATAAAACAGGCTACATGCAAGTATTTGTCATTTTGGCCTATGAATGTGCGCAATGGAATGAAATCTTTACTATAAAATTAAAAAAAAGATATTACAGATCTTTCTACAACTGTGTTTTTACATGTATAATGCCACGAAATACACGTAAAAACACTGTTTCTAAAAACTACTACTCGGCTGAGCAATGGAAAAGCTCCCAAATGGTATGGGCAGCACACCAATTAGTAGGTTAACGAATAGGAGGCAACGATATGAGAAGTTCATGTGAAGAACTATTTAATGTGTAATTAAAATGACTTTAAAAATATATATATATATTTTAAGAAAACTGCAGAAAAACAAAAATATATCAAAGTACATAAAAAAAAAAATCCTGAACATATCAGAACTGTTGAATTTGTTTGATATAACAGATATAACACCAGGGGAAGATACCATGTCATACAAAAGGCTGCGTTTAAGCTATAAGAGTAATCACAAAAGGGATAATTATTGAAATATGGAAGTCATGAAGTCTGTACAGTCTACTACTCAGCCCTACTAAATGGACTCCACTAGTTCAGAGCAGGATAATCAATTTTCACAAATTGCCATATTGTGCGTTTTACTAACGTTAGTGCTGAACAATTTGTTTTAAAATTGCGATATAACAATAATAGGACACAGAGACAGTCATCAATACTAAAGGGAGACTACAATCGTGCAGAAAACCTGTTTAGCCATTTAAAAATCACTTTGTAATCATACTTGCAGTCATGTGACTATGGATACACTTGTATACGATTATTATCGGGCTATTATGCTGACCATTTCCCCTTTACAGTGTTATTTTACGATTACTAGAATCAGAAGAGTATCATTTCAGAAATATGACTTTGGGTAGGTCATACAAAGAATACTACAGTGATTAAGTAACTATCCAAGTGTCGCCACAAAGGTTAAAGACAAACGATTGGCTACTCCTGTCTGAATTTGAAAAACTACAAACAAAACAAGCTCCTTAGCCGAACGAAGGCCAGAACAGCATAAGCAAGCCAATGACCGAACTGTACAACCAGTTAGTGTGATTATAATGAGAATTTTGGTCGAGGACGGTAGAATATAAGGATCTACATCACAACACGGGCCTCTAAAACAGCAAGCCCACAATATACATGAGAGCAAAACGGTCACAGAAAGTCAGACAGATTGTGCATTCATATGGTCCGACAAATAAATTTGTCATAATCGCCCAGCTGTATCTGTCACACAAATGTTAGCACAGACGTGTTACTGTCTTACTGTCATCGCAATACGATATTTTCCCCCATGCGAGGCAGGCCAGAACTATAAGAACTGTCAAATACGTCCTGCCATTAGCCCCCCGTCCAGGATAACTGGAATAGTAAAAAAAAGCAGGCTCACGAAGAAACACCAAAGACATGCAGAGCCTCAAAACACATCCCTTTCACCTGTGAACCTGCAAAAATATTACGCTTTAAAAACAAAAACAAAACAAAAAAAACGCCCTCACATGTGGAAATAAGGACATT
The DNA here is from genome assembly GCA_028565825.1 of Olivaichthys viedmensis. Taxonomy (NCBI): domain Eukaryota; kingdom Metazoa; phylum Chordata; class Actinopteri; order Siluriformes; family Diplomystidae; genus Olivaichthys; species Olivaichthys viedmensis. Next base: position 13,764,479 of record JAOUQW010000042.1, on the reverse strand, counting down.
CAACATAATAATAATGATTAATATAACAAACGATGGGAATAATTCCAGATCATTATAAAAAAAGAGGATGCACAAGTTAATTGGTGCTCTCACAATGCAAAGAATTTATTTATTTATTTTTAATTTGGCATCATGATAATCAAGGCTTTTGAAAGAAAGAAAAAAAAAGACACACACAACGTCAGAGTCCAGCATTAACTAGTTCATCACATACATTAGTGAAATGAAAAAGGAAAAAAATAATAAAAATAAATGAGAGAGCTGCGTCAAAACGCACATCTCCGTGCACGGCTGGGATTTTAAATAAATGCGTGTTTGAAACATGACTCGGGGTGATTTTTGGAAAACGTGCGAGGAGATGACGCGCTTTAAACTAATGGGGAATATTGTTGCGGTGTTACATCATGTGAAAATGATAGATGGCCAAGAGCGCAGGCTTGAAGAGCCAATCAGATCTCGACTCGCGTGTCAACCCGAGACCAACTGTCTCCTGCCTTTGACAGAAGCGTTTTACCTCCACAATTCAAATCCCAGAGCAAAGCAATCTGCGCTTACTCAAATCACTCGGCTGGCGTTTACAGGCTAGCAGGCTAGCAGGCTAGCAGCCGGGCCTGCGGCTGAACCGTCACTTTTCTCCCCTCCTTCACCCAATCCAAACTCATTTCGACCTTTTCCTCATCCCTCACTATAATACAACGTAAATCCAAATGCATGGACGGTGCATGCTTTACATTCGCTCTCGCACGTGCCACGCGAGCCACTAACGCTAATGGAGCGAACGGGTCTTTCAAAAGAACACAGGCGTGAAGAAAAATATATATATTATATATATATATATATATAAATATAAAACACACACGCTTCAGGCAAAATGCGGCTAAGTGACACATAGACACGCGGTTTTTTTTGGGGTTTTTTTTTTTTTTTTTTCCTTTTCTTTCTGTGCACGTCGGTTTCCTTACACCGCAAAGACTTTATCCATATTAAAAACAAAACCGAGCGATAACCTTCAGCTAATTACGTTTGAGCCATCTGGTGCTTGAGGGGGGGGGGGGGGTGAGGAAGAGGAAGAGGAGGAGGAGGAGGAAGAGGAGCCGACTGGAAGCTAGCAAATCCTCCTCCATCGTGCTTTTACACGCAGCGTGCCGCGGACTGCCGCGTGCCTTTTCACCGACCACACGCGCCTGTTTAAAAGACGCGAAGCGGCCCACTGTGAACACCGAAAATAAGCCCGTTAAACCGGGCGGTGTGCGAGAAGCCAAGGAGGCAGCCATTTTATCGTATCTCTTGGCTAGACAATAGCTAGCCCTAGCGCGGCTCGTGGCGCGCGCGCGTCTAGCACAAGCACGGCGAGACGGAAATAAAGACACACGAGCGTAGTTTCCAATTTACCTGGTTCCTGCCGAGGGTTTGGCCTGTACTCCCCGGACTCATGGGCGGCGGGTGATGGCTCCTTTGTTGCCAGCCCGGATGCCCCCCTCCATACTGGGCAGCAGTACTGATATCCGCGGCGCCCTTGTTAGCGCCTTCCTGGTTGTTGTAGTCGCTCGGCGGGTAACTGCTGTATCCGCGGCTCGAGCTCGGCGACGTCAGGAGCTGATTGAGAGTCGGCGTGGACGTGGCCTGTGGATTTACAATGTTATAGCGCTGATTATTGTAGGACGCGGCCATAGTCGGAGATCCTCCCGCTGACTGCTGCTGCTGCTGCTGCTGCTTAGCCGCTTGAGCCGGAGCGCTGCGCGCCGAGTTCACGGCGTAGCCCGGGCTCGGGTACGGCGCTCGGCTCGGAAACTGCCCGTAGCTGTTGAACTGATGGTTCGGGAAGCCGTGGTCGTGAGAGTTCGGTCCATACGGCTCCATCATGTTGCTGGGCGCCGCGGCTGCCATGCCAGGGCTTTGTTGTCCGCCATGTTGATGAAAAGGGCCCCGTGCGTAGTGGTGAGCGTAGCCGTAGGACGGCGGCGGAAAAGCGGAACCGTGGTGCTGATGCGCCAAACCCGGGTGATTATTCGCTTCGGGTCCGGAGGGATCATTTTGACTATTGGTGAGCCGTGGAGGATTGCCGTTGCCGTTCTTCATCTCGGACTCCCCTCCTCCTCCTCCTCCTCCTCCTCCTCCCGTAGCATTGCCAGGCTCGGGCCGCTCGTGCAGCTCGCCGCGGCCCGGTGATCCGCTCTCTGATCCCGGCTCCTTATTTTCCTGCTGCTTCTCGGCCGGTACCGACTCCTCCTTTGGGTCTCGGTCCGCTTTTTTCAGCTCGGAAGGCGGGCTGGTGTTGAGAGAGGTAGCGCTGGCGACCTGAGCGGCCATGATAACCCCCCTCTCTCTCTCTCTCTCTCGGCGAGTCAAGTCACAATCGAACGCTAAACATTGAAACGTAAATAGAACAGTTTTACAACCATTTGCCCGTGTCTCGAGCCATCCCCACCCCTTACCGCCGGACCGAACCCGGGCCGCACCGCCAGCACTGTGGCTTTAGACGCACTCTGAACGGTAAACTGTGTTCCTAGGGAATGAATTTAACCGACACGGAATTTGTGGGGGTTTCTATTACAGAACTAGACTAGAGCGGAGGAACGGATCACACCAGCACGAGGCTCATACAGCCATTTTACCGACACGCGCTGCAACAAGGCAAACCCGGAGCGGATCCGCCTCAGAGTGCGGAATGGACTCGCTTGGCCGGCGGAGGGGGTCTTGACGTTGCATAACAGCGAGTAAAACTGTTTTTTTTTTTTGTTGTTTTTTTTTATTTTATAAAGCAATACATAAAACTGACATAAAGCATTTATTTATTTTATTTTTTTAAACCTCTATAGTAAACATCTTGTATGCTACTTGACTACTTCCCCCATTCCAGTGAGGTTTGTCACGATTGCTCGTCATTTAATAAAACTATTTCCTATTTGAATGCGTTTTTAATGAAAATATTCTATGACATTATCAAATCAGCGTGCATGCACGAGCATGCACTGGAACGACGAAAACACTGTCATGCTTTGGCAAGTACATTACACAGACATTTAGTGTGCATTATTGGAAGAAGAAAAAAAATGTCACTTGATTGATACGACATAGACTAACATGTGAATCAATCTCGGAAGAAATAAGTTTTAAAACCTTTACTGAGGTTCCAAAGAAACACTGTAGGAAAGAAAAAAGAGAAACAACAACCCAGAATGAGGGTGTGTAGCAGAGGAAGAGGTAAAAAAGAAGATAGGCCTGCTGGTGGGCGGGGTTACGTCTGAAAGCAGGAAGTGAAAATGGAAAAAAAAAGAGAGAGAGAGAGAGAGACACAGAGAGAGAGAGAGAGAGACAGAGAGAGAGAGAGACACAGAGAGAGAGAGAGAGAGAGAGAGAGA
>JAOUQW010000042.1:13747640-13761017 GCA_028565825.1 Olivaichthys viedmensis | reverse complement strand
TTTGCACTTTATGTAGTCCTGTATAGCGTGCTGCTGTATTGTTGCGTGTTGCACCATGGTCCTGTAGAAACCACATCTCATTTCAATGTATACGAGGTATATGGAGAAATGACAATAAAAACCTAACTGAACATGAACTTGATCTTGATGTTTCTAATGTTTGAATATTTGGCTGATGTTCATCAAATAAATCCATGCTATGATTTATGTAAACACTAAAAGGGGTCCCTGGTGGGAGAAATGTTTTAGTGTAGTGTACTTTTTTCTTTTACATTTCTTGGGTACCAAAAAGTTTAACAGTTAGGTGTGCAGGTGTGCAAGTCCAAACAGTGGACTACGGACATGAACAGGATATTTATTGACACCATAAGGCTGGGAGATACTGTACAATATTAATATCAATTTCTCAACCCTTTCCTGAGAATATTGCAGGCACCATCGGTACTTTTAAAGCACTAACCAACTTCAGTATTACACACAGTAACAAGCAGCCGATTCATATTAAAAATCTAAATTTGTATCAACTTTTGCCTTTTCTTTGGTAAGTTTATTATTATTCTTTTTTTATTTTGTAAAAGTTCAATAAAAACACTATAATAACTATTTTTTTTCCCAGGTGTTTTTATTTTATTTTATTATGTGACACTACAAGCTACTGTGCTTGTTAGCAAACCTAAATATACATGATTCGCGGTACGTATCGTGAAAACATCCTTAAGTATCGTGATGTGATATTTTTTTATTGTATCGACCCACCCCTATCATAAATCTGTGTAGTTTGTCTGTGCAGTCATGTGAACCGAACCAGTCATGAGTCGGTGCTTTCGGTTCACCAATAAGAACCGACTCCCAAACGGCTCCTTGTTCAATATTTTTATTTTTATTTTTTTTAACTTCTGATCAACAAAATAACATTACTTTGCATTGCGTTAATTAAAATAACATCAAGGCGCTACATGTACATTAATATCACTGTGTCAGCCAGTAGAGCTGGTGGCAGAGGGGGAGAACCGCCCCGGGTCCTAGCCCCCGCCGCGGGCACACTACAGCCCGTTAACAGCCCATAACTCTATGAAATGGAGACATGGCCCCTTTAAGTGCATTCCTGACGAACAATGTCGGCGCCGCTGTTCCCCTCACAGTAAAACTGTTGTGTTGGGATAAACTTTACTGTTCGTGCACTCTGAAAAAGAGAGTTCGCACCTGCGAACTTTTATTAAAAATATATATATATAGAACATGAAGACGATTCCTGTGCATTTATCTTGATACCCCATAAAGGAACCGACTCAAAGAGCTGCACTACTTCTCCCAGAGTTCAACGCGCTCCCCTTTTCCCGTTTTCTTTTTTTTTTTTTTCTTTCGGATTCGGGTTTGCACCGGAGAGGCGATGATGTCATTGTAAAAAAAACAAAAAACAAAAAAAACCCCGAAGGAAAGTCTGCAATCGTAGGGAGCAGAAGAGAGAGAGAGAGAGAGAGAGAGAGAGAGAGAGAGACACACACAGAGGGAGGGAGAGAGAGAGAGAGAGACACACAGAGGGAGGGAGAGAGAGAGAGAGAGAGAGACACAGAGAGAGAGAGAGAGAGAGAGACACAGAGAGAGAGAGAGAGAGAGAGAGAGAGAGAGAGAGAGGGAGGGAGAAGAGAAAATCAGATAAAACACTGCAAGCAGTTGAAAAGCAGAATACATTATCGTCACAAAATAACCTCTTGCCTATTTGTGCTATGGTTTACCCTGGACAATAAGAGAAGCAGAATGAGGAGAAAATAATTTGTGTGTGGAAGAATAAGCTCGTGTTGCTCACGTCTCCCCGCCCCACACCCCCTCGCGCTCGCGCTTTAGCTGAAGCCTTGCTGCTTGCAAAAGAAGCCCAGCTCTGCTAGTGCCTGACTGTGGGGGATGGGTAGCACAGCACAGAGCTGCTTCAGTGCAGTGTACACACACTCACACACACACACACACACACACACACTGCTGCTGCTTAACTACTCCAGACTTTAGCTTCGACCTGTAAAGTATGGAGCTCCCTGTATATTTCTTTGCCATAGCTCTTGAAGCCTACATTCTGAGGATTTTAGTAATTAGGGCTCCAAGAATGTAGTGCCAGAGCCATATTGTTTTTGTTAGGATTTTTCTTCTTCTTATTCTCCTGTAAAACCAGATGGGAGGAAAGACCAAGACCGAGAAAGAATTATTTTTTTTTTTTTGAAATAATAATAATTTGGCAGAAAGGTGCAGTAAATGCTCCCTCAGGGAAGTGAGGGGACCAGCATCTAGCGCCTATAGAGAACATTTTACCGCTTTGGCCCATGTCTTGTGGACTTGTGAGATGAACAGTCGAAATTCATCTTATCCCCGATTCTTTGGTTAAAGCCACACAAATTTGCCATTTGGTTTCGATTAGCCCCGCTCACTAGAATTTAGAGATAATTTACGTATTTTTATAACTATTTTTTTTTTGTGTGTTTTTTTTTTTAAATCCTTGTAGATGTTCGTCTCATTCTCATAAATTTTGTTGTGTATCATCTGCAGACTGTCCTGACACGAAGTTGTTCCTGAAACGTTGATAGTCCAAACCATCTGACAGATACTGACCAATGAATTTTTACGTTGTTAGCCAGTATTGACCAAATGCAACATTAAGCTATATGGTGTCATTGTGATGTCCAACCTTCATGAAACTTGGTGTACATAGTCATTGCAAACTTTTTGAGGTTAGGCTCAAAACTTTAGATAATTTGACCACTAGGGACACAATAACATTTAAGTAACTATTTCTTAGCAACAGCTTGTCCCACTGCACTTAAATTGGGCATGTTGTATGTGCTAGGTTGTAAGTTGATTTTTAAGAATGGCTTGATAATTGGGGAAACATTGCCGCCATCGGGCAATCAGATTTCAGCAGACATTTGATTAGTTTGATACTGGCCAATCGTCCCAAATTTTGGCACACTTATAGCAGACTGAGCAAGAAACCTCACCAAACCTACTTTGGGGTCTGCCACTCGAACGCATCAGTGCTACCAACAGGCAAAATTTGTTACATTTCTACTCCTATACTGCTGCTATTTAAAAAACATGGCTGCCATTGGCCAATCAGCTTTTAGCAGGCATTTGACAGACTAAGCATTGGCTTGTTGTTGAGAAATTTGAATGTATGTCCACATATGGACTCTCTACTACCCTATGCAATAGTATAACAATATTTAAAATAAAATAAAAAATGCTTGCTAGTTCTTCACTTGATTGGCTGTTGAAACGTGGTTAGCTTGACAGCTCTATCATATGAGTTGCAACAAATTAGTTAATGTTGCTACCAATAATCTAGTTGTGCTAAATAGGTAGCTATTTAACTAGACGACATTTGCTAGCTACAGCCGTCATCAGTTGTGATGGGAGAAATACAAGGGCATAAAAGTTTGAACCTCAGACTGACTCGCACTCCGAAGAGGAGAAATTTGCTCAACAAAATTGGGGAGTTGTTGACGGATCCAAAATTCAGTTATCATCTTTTATACCATGGTCACAGAAAATACTTGTTTCTCATTGGATGGCAGATGTGGATTCATTTCTTATATCAGAACACCTCTAAAGTAGATCCAGTCAAAAATTTAATCACAGTTGTAAATCAGTGCTCCTCATACCATGTCATAAATATAGGAAACCTATATGCTGCATTAGCCGCTGTTACTAACTACTTTCATACGTTAACGCTGAGGTTCGCTTGTAAGCCAATGCAAGTGTTTGGAAGGATGCGGGTCTACGCCGTTTTGTTACAGATGTTATAAATGCATATCGCAGGTGATGTAAATGTAAATATATAAGCACTGTCAATATTTTTGATTGAGTCTAAAAATGTCTAGAAACTGCCAGAGCAGGCATGTAGTCTAAATGAACGGTTGTACAGAAATGATCATAAACCAACATAAGAACAACATAGTGTTTTCCTGCTATTGACGCATTTAAATCTAATACCCCATTTATTAAAAGTAACTATAACAATAGCATAATACAAATAAATCAGAGATAGTGGAACAGTTATTTTTTAATTCACATAACAGAAATATCATCAATAACCAGATTGGGCATGACAATTACATAAAAAAGACACAAAAAGTTTAATGTATGATTACGTAAAAAAATACCTTTACAACAACATATTCATCATAAATTAGCATAACGTTAGCCAGCAAGAGAAAGAAAAGACGGTGAAGCCGGCGGGAAGCACAGAGCGGCGCCTGCCCAGTTCTTCCCGATAGGGCTAGCCCATGGAACCCCACTGGACTTCCGCCAATGGTGGACACAATCAACGTGTCGGTTTTCACACAACCCGCCACAGACAGCCCAACACACATTTCCCCTTTTTTGTACCAAACACCCATTCCAACAAACATGGGATTCTTTCATACAAATAACAGGCGCCCACAGGGGGCTAACGGGTATGCAAATGCACACCACGCAGGCAAAACAAAGTCTCTATGATGCGGCGGCACCCGGCGGTTGTGCCAACGCACCCTTCATTCACTTCCAGTGTCTGTACCACAGCCCTGCTCAGTCCAGTCCCGGTAGCGTTGCGGCACAAGGTTTCCAGCACACACAGGCTCCCCTTGGCACCGAATGCCACAAACCCGCTCCTGGCGGTTGATCGCCTTCCGCCACCGCGTGACAGAGCGCACAGTCTTCAACCTATTCCATAGGTTCAGCGTGTCAGCGTGCCAGCTCCAGAGTCTGCGTCGCTCCTCTGTGCCTCATGCTCTTCTCCCCTGCCTTCCGGAGTTTCCCCACCCTTCCCTGGCCCTGCATGTTCAGCTCCTCCAGGGTTAGGGGGTTCCTCACGGAAGACCGGAGTGAACTTGCCTGCTCGCTAGTAACTTTCGCTGGGTCAGCCTAGTCCCTCATCTGCCGCCTAGGGTTCTCGTGAATGAGCTGAATCTCTGCTTGGTCCATGCATACCATCGCTTGGGTCCAGCGAAGCCCCGACTGTGGTGGGGAATTCCAGCTCCACAAAGCACGGGTCCTAAATGGGAGCGAGTCAGAACTCGTGCTTGTGTAGCTCCCCACCCTGACTGCGAGCCGCCTCTTTCCCAGTATGGGTAGCGTCTCACCGGTGACGGACTTCAGGTTTCAGTTTTTGTGGGCATCCAGCTTGCGGGAACTCGACCCAGTATCAGATGGGAGGATGAAGACGGCTGACCCAGCTGACCCCGTCGATCGCGCATCGGTGGCCCAGCCAGCCGACCGACCACGCGGTTCTCGCAGAAGGCATGGGGGTTGTGCGTCCCTCACTGGGCGTCTCCCTCGCCCTTTCCTTGCCGGCGCAGGCTCGGGTTCACGGCAGTGGCACGCTTTGTGGCCTCTCTTGCGGCAATGGCAACAGACCAACCGCATCGTGGGCTGCCGGTTGAACTCTCTCTTCACTTCCCTATGCACTTCCTCCTCACTCGTCCTCCATGACACTGCAGGGCAGCCGCTAGATGGTCGAAGCCAGCGGGAAGCACAGAGCGGCGCCTGCCCAGCTCTTCCCGATGGGGTTAGCCCATGGAACCCCACTGGACTTCCGCCAATGGTGGACACAATCAACGTTCCGCCTTTCACACAACCCAGCACGGACAACCCAACACACATTTCCCCTTTTTTGTACCAAACACCCATTCCAACAAACATGGGATGTTTCTGTTCAATATATCCCAATATTTTGTCTCACAATATACTTGTAAGTGGATGGAATGACAATAAAAAGTGACTTTAGTTGGACTGAATATTTGCCACCATTGATGTTGAACTTTAGTTACAGAAAAACTGTAGCTGTAAAACTGAGCAAATAATGAATTTCTGTATTATGTCACCATATGATGAGAGAACAAATGTCAGTGTAATTTATTTAGGCAGTCTTTCTGCTCAAATCTTGCATATTAATTCCTATTCAGGTAGCAGAGATCTATGTAAAGCTACTACATGAAAAGCTGTGTAATATGTCACCATGAATAACAAAACATACGGTATGATATCTAAACATTGAACCCAACACACTTGTGACCAAAAATATGAAAATAAGCTGCACGTAAGCATAAACACCCAAGGCAAAAAAGGAGGAGATTGTTCTATGAAGCCCTTGTCTCAATCAGTGGTTCATTCAATCGTTTACTCTCAGACACACCCCCACATGGGAATCTACAAAGTAACCAGAGCACACACAGGGAAGTTGGGCCTTGGCCAGCAGGTTGCTGGGCAGCCGTCACACACACAAACTCGCTTTCTGAAGTGTGCTAAGGAAAGAAGTAGCAGTCTGGGAAGCCAGCGCAGGAAGGCATAGATGTGGGTGCATTCACACACCCCATACCCCCCACCCCTCACACAAACACACACAACAAACCTGTAGACAATAGAAAGATGGAAAGACTATAGGCAAGGATGAATTTCCAGAAATGCAAAAATTATTGAAAAATGAATTTCCCTTGAAATATTAGACTTTCATAGTTTAGTGTGTATTTGTTGTTGTGACTTCACTATACTGAATTAAAGCTATACAGTGAGAAGGAAAGACAATCATTCTGGTTATCACATGCTCCAGAAAAAAAGCATGATGAATAGCCCCAGGGAAAAAAAAAATGGTAACAGATCTACTGTATAGAAATGAAATCATTTAGGTTCCATACAGGCATTTTATGGTTAAATACTCAGAAGTCTACTAGAATATAAACTAGAAATATAGGGTCGTCAACTTGTCTAGTGCATTCATAAGCCTAGGAAAGCAGAAACAAATTTCACATCACTAACTCCTTCTGCCTGTCTGGCTCCTGATTTTACCATGCAGATAGAACTAAAATATGAACTGGATTATGGACTGAGACAGTTGCTCAGACACAGCGTTTTTTTTGCCTACAGCTACTGCCACAGGTCTACCAAGATCCCCAGCAGAGAAGACTCTGCTTTTAACAGAATCATTATCAATACCATGTTACAGCTGAGAGTAAGATCTGGAACCATACATAATGAAACGTGATGAATGAAGTCAGTAATATGTTCATCACCTGAAGAATTTACAAACAGAATGCAATAGTCCAGGTCTGTTCTTCATAGCTAAAAAGGTTCCCTTAGTCAGTAGACATCTTAGCCAACACATAAAATCCCTCCCTCCTTCATTACCTAGAGATCAAGCTTGAAATAGTAGTCATTTAGCTAAAGAGGTATGCCTGCATGGTACTACAAACTATCCACACTGTGAACTGCGGTGACCATAAAAGGGATGTTACACAAAACAGCCAGTTTACTATGTCTGTGTTGTCTTTCACTACATGCTCCTGTACTGATTTTGCTGCACAAAGACCCATCATATAAGCTACATATGACTTTTATATTCCAGTGCTTTATACATCCAAGTTATTTCAACATTAATGATATCTTTTAGGCGAGTATATTCTTCAATGAAGTGGATGGGGGGCAGAGCGCCCCTCGGCACTTGCCTGTGTCACCTACACCAGAAAACTCGACTTTTTACCCTCTCCAAGCTACAATTTAACCCCTGGCCATAGTTAGTGTTAAGTGTTAGTGGTAAGTGTTATGTGTTAGTGTTAAGTGTAAGTGTTACGTGTCAGTGTTACGTGTTAGTGGTAAGTGTTAGTGTTACGTGTCAGTGTTAATGTTAAGTGTTAGTGGTAAGTGTTACGTGTTACGTGTTAGTGTTAAGTGTAAGTGTTACGTGTTAGTGGTAAGTGTTAGTGTTACGTGTTAAGTGTTAATGTTAAGTGTTAGTGGTAAGTGTTACGTGTTAGTGTTAAGTGTAAGTGTTACGTGTTAGTGGTAAGTGTTACGTGTAAGTGTTAAGTGTTAAGTGTTAGTGGTAAGTGTAAGTGTTACGTGTCAGTGTTACGTGTTAAGTGTTAGTGGTAAGTGTTACGTGTTAGTGTTAAGTGTAAGTGTTACGTGTAAGTGTTACGTGTTAGTGTTAATGTTAAGGGTCAGTGTCACGTGTAAGTGTTAATGTTAAGTGTCAGGGTCAAGTGTCAGTGTTACGTGTAAGTGTTAGTGTTAAGCGTTAAGTGTTAGGCTTGAACAACAGTTTTTTACAATACTTGTATTTAAAAAATCTCTAAGCAGGCTAACCAAAATAAAGGATGCACAAGTGGTAGACACGTGGTACATTTCAATCAATCGGCTTCCATCTCAATTTACTCTAAGTTACAAGACCTAAGTCTTTAAAGTCGCAAATGATGTTTCATCTAAAAAGCTAATCTTTTAAGTCAAGTGATCTAAAGTAAGATACATATTTTACAGGTGCACAGAGTGTACGTCTACATCTATAGAGCTTGCAGCTCACGTGCTGTTACACTCGACCAGTGCTAAAAGAAACACAGCCAATCGCCAAATGAATGAACTAGGTCATGCACAAAATCGTGCACATTGCCGTTTTCTTTCCGATCACCTCATGCACCCCTTACACATCCTTACATTTGTCTTTGAATGCAAACATGTTGTTGATCACATTTATTATTATTTTTTCGTCCACCCGTCTTTGAAAAAGAAACAATAAATACAATGAATGAATTATCGCGTGTAATTTATAGTCTACAGAGTGAGACAAGACGAATAGTTTGTTTCACACTTGAAACAGCTCTTGTTGATCACAGAAACAGCGGTGACGGTTCTAAGTTCTAAGTAAGCGGATCGACGCGGTCTGGATTTGCGGCTCCGCTCCGTGTTTTAGCGACGCTCACACGCACAGAGTGCGCTAAGAGGCGACGCACAACCCTGTAGTCTCACGAGTCCTTCCGCGGATCACACAAGTAAGGTGATTATTTGCGCAAAACCCTTAGTAGGGTGTGACGCGACATCAGTTGTACAGAGTAGCCTGGCGTAGTCAAAACAACCTAAAAAATATTCATCTTTAAAGAAAAAATAAGCGCCGAAAAGACAAGTTTTTTTTAAAAACCACAAGGCACTATGTAACATAGTTGTCATCTCTCCCTCGCTATGCGCGTGTACAATGCATTCCTGTGTTCCTCCGCGGGTGACAGGGCCTTTACAAGGTCCAGGCAGCACATGATGGGAAAGGTGTCCCGCATGCAGCAGTTTCTCCACTGCGAGACTCTGCAATGAGCACACGAGCACCAGCGTTAAGACAAAAGGCAATGGGTGCATGCTGTAGGTTTGTAGGTTAGATGTGCTGCACGTTTCTATACATTCAAATAAAATAAAAAAACGTTCTGCCCACTGTCTGCACATGTTTAACACCTACTCTGATGTCACGGTGCACAAATAATGAGCACCATCCCTCAAACCTTTATTTCACGAGACACTGAAAGCTGCATTTTTATGGAAATCATGAGACGCCTATAGGGTCTGAAATAACTACAGAACCTATACATCCCGCCAAAGCAATCTGTGCACAGCTTTACGACAGCGCCATCTGGTGGCCGAACTTTAAAACGACTTTCAAATTGTTTTTGAGATCAGTTTTAAGCCTTCTTCAAAATATGCATGCAGTGCTCAACTTTTATCATTTCTTCGACTATTGGAAGTGTAAATGGATCATTTTGCCTATTGTGTCACTATAGGCCTATATTGTGTCACTATAGGCACATTTATCCAGTGCCTTATTGACTGTAATGGTTGAAACACAAACCCAGAAACTGTATACAAAATAGTTATACAGGATGGTTGAGGTGCAAAGGTGACCTGGGTATTTAAAAAAAAAAAAAACTTCTCTTTGAATTAGGAGTGAGTTAGAAAGTTCTGGTGAAATCAAGTGATAAGATTAACACCAATACATCATGCATTACATGAATCAAATCCTGATGGTTAGTTGACGAATATTTTTTCAGTAAATATACTGGGTAATATTTCATTATCTTGTATATACCAGGCTATGATATTTCTACGTATGAATTTGAGAGAAGTTTTGCTTTAGCGATCTATACTTACTAATACAAAAAAAAAAAAAAAAGGACAGCACATATCTTATTCGCAGTATAGGTAATTAATTAAACAGACCACAAAATATATGGTAGTTATGCACAGTATATAGCATCAGTGCTGACAAGAACTTACAAATATTATAGAGTATGTTACCTAATAAAGTGTCCACTGAGTGTTTCATTTTTCATTTGACTTTTGTCAGTAAAAATTAAAAAATACCAGAACAGAAATGGTGCTTAACAGATTTGTTAATCACATAAAAGTTTAGGATATCAAATTAAAATGCACATTTATTTTAGAGAAAAGTCAGATTTTTATTAATAAAATATTGGTATTCCTGCAGATTACAGTTATCATACTGAAAATGTCCATGGTAGGTGCCCAAAGTGTGCCTTGTGGTTCAGGCTTATATTTGTTTACCTACTGCAATCAATCTTTTCTTAAAACTTCAAAAGTTTCTGCTTAGGAAAGAAAAAACACAATACCAAGACATTAAATTAAGCTTTTATTACAGTTTCAAGTCCATGACCTCTTCTTCCAAAGTGTTTTTGCTGGTTTCCACATATCTCTCTTGTATGCCAAGAGTTCTGGAATAAAAAGTTAAGGAAGATGTATACATGTAAAACAGCTGTTTAACAACAACAACAACAACAACAACAACAACAACAATAATAAATCAGTTTCACTTTTTTTTTTAAATCTCAGATATTTCCACCCACATGTAAACAAATTTATTAAAAGTATGATAGATCGATTCACTGAAATTCAATCAGCAAAGGAAACAATATGAGGCAGTGGTTAAGATTATGAGCTAGTGATTGGAAGGTTATGATTAATCCCAGTAGCGCCAGAGAGCCAAAGCCCTTCAGCAAGGCACTTAACCCTCAACCATGCGTGGACTTTTATCCAAGCGACGCTGGTGAAAAGTGTCTGCCGAATGAATAAACTGTAAATATGACCAAAAAAAGAAAAGAATGATTGGCTGCATAAAGATACAAGTTGAACTGAAAGTCTGCACCCACTGCAGCAGACATCATGGCCTGCAGATTCCTTTCCTCCAAGTCACCAAAGCAATAACCGTTGGCCTTGTCCACTGTGCGCAGAACCTGCATCATGCTCTCCTTGTCCTGTAGGAAAAAATCATAGGAAAAGGGTCATTTAGCCGATGTCTGTTGGTTCTTAGCAACTAAGCCTGTTAATACAGTGTGAGAGCGAGAGAGAGAGAGAGAGAGAGAAAACTTACCTGCACGTTCAGAGGGACGAAGGACACAAGGCTGTAGTCCTGAATCACCTCAGCCAACTTCTCATTCAGATGGTGGAACTTCTTAAAGAATGGGTCAGTGGCTAGATGTTCCACCAGGTATGACAGGTCCATCACCTCCGTGTAGAAGTCAAGGTTAAAGGCTTTGAAAGACGAGAAGACACGAAGGACAAGCCATTAGTGAAGACCTGTTGTTCTATAATTGAAATTGAACTTACGACGACACAGTGACTTCCGACTTGCTTTGATTTAGGCTTAAGCTGAAAGAAGGGGGTGGAGATAAGGGATCTATAAAGAGTCTGTAAACAAAAGGATCATACTGTAAATTTCTGATTACTTTACATAATCAGTGCTTGTAGGGCTGCATTGCCTCTCAAAAATGGATAAAAATGGATTAGATCGAACCGTCTCATACAAATAATGTTGGCTTTAACCATTGGGACGTGCAAAACACAGTATCTTAGCTTGTCATATTCGACGTCTACTCACCCAGCTTGCCATACTGCTCAATAAGATCCATCTTAGAGAGAACATTGACATGAGGCAGCTCTACTTGAAGCATGGTGGACAGCGAGGTGCAGAGCACAGAAATAAACTTGGCTGGATCAGCACAGTAATGGGAGTCCACCAGATGCACGGCAGTCAACTAGAAAAAGAAAGTGGGTCTTATAATTCAAATACACCCACCAATAGAGCAATCTACCAGAGCGCTCTCCTTTCGTTCCTCACCCTGAAATCCCACTTGGACAGCTGGGAAAATATATTTCTGACCGAACCATGATGAGTGTAAAGCTCCACCTGGCCGGGACAGTCAAAGAGGAAATAGCAGTCATGGTGCTGCTTCAGTTGAGCCTCTAGCCAGTCCAAGTTGCGCTCCAGGTATTCCATGCAGTAGATGAGGCCACCGTTAGGCCCTAATTTCAGACCCTCCATCACGTCATCAAGGGTGACTAGTTGGGAAATGTCCACTGCGCACTGATAGGGCAGTCTCTCGTTTGCAGGATCCAGGTTTATTACCACCACTTTGCGGCCGACGTGGCTCAGGAAGTCGTACATGCCGCGGCAGTAGGTCGTTTTACCTGAGCCAGGTGGCCCAATCACGACCTGCCCAAAGCACAGAGAGGCCTGTGGAGCTCCAGTGGACATGCTCATGTTAGTGGACATACTCATGCTCATGTCAGTGGACATACTCATGCTCATGTCAGTGGACATACTCATGCTCATGTGGACATGCTCATGTTAGTGTGGTCTAAAAACAAACACGACTACACGCTATCGCCTAATTAGCATATGTAGTGAAATAATTAGAATTATACTCAGACACGCGCACGCGCGCGCGCGCTTCGAGCCGCGTCACGTGGGCTGCAAAACGACAACGAGCTCTTAGTTAAGCTCAAGAGGTCAGGAGCTTGTGTCATCCGGGTATCAGCAGGCTGTAGACTCAAACAGGTCACGGAAACTGCGCTCCTCTTTTTCACAACTATGCGGAAAGTGGGGAGGAAAAAAAACAACAAACCAAAACACCCCAGCATTGAGCGGTTGCAAAGAATAACAGCTATTAAAATAAATAAATAAATACATAAATAAACGTTAAAAAACACGAACTAAAAATAATAGTATGAATTGGTAAGTAAATAAAAAAAAACCCACCCCCACGTAAGAACATTTTCAAGTGCCGCGCAATGTGAGTGAACGCAGCCACCCTCACATCCGGGTCATTTTAGCCAGCTTCAAAATAAAAGTCTCCAACTCAATGACGCACAAATGAACCCCGGTGTCATTTTATCAGGCACGCCTACCATATAGGTATATAATTATATAATTACTGACTGTAGCCCCCCATCAATGGAAGGGGATCACTGTTGGTGGACCATTCTCATCACAGCAGTGACACCGAGTTCATGTGTGGTCTCTTTCCGTTGATGGAGCCTGATTAATAGTACAGAGCAACAGATGGGCTCCAGTCAGCTAATGCATACCTACAAAGTGCACCTATATGGAAGGAGTGAGCTGATAAAATGGCCAATGAGTGCATATTATGTACAGAAGTGGCTGAAAGTATTGGCGCCCTTCCACTACTTTCGAATAATGCACCATTCGTCCTGAAAGGCGTTGAAGCTGACAGCTAGAGCCAAGCTGTCCCGGGCCATCAGAGATGCGAAGCGCAACTATGCTCAGAAAATCCATGGACACTTTTT
>JAOUQW010000042.1:13731817-13742278 GCA_028565825.1 Olivaichthys viedmensis | reverse complement strand
TGATGCCGCTGGTCTTCTCTTTTCACCTGCCGCTCATCTGCGTCGCTTCTCCTTTCAGGGTGGTCATCTTTTTCCTGGGGCAGAAACACCAAATTGCTACCAATCGTTAACGAACGAGTCACTTCAGCCGTACAAGGTTCTGGCACTAAAACAACAAGTACCTTAAAACAACAACAAGCTGTAGCTAAACAACAGGGAATCGAGATGTGCAGCGCGCATGATCATGTACAAGTGCAACAAACGCCACTTTTTTAGTTGAAACACTTAATGTATACTATGGAAGATATGTTAAGGGCATGATGTGCAGCGTGAATGACCCGCTTTATCCGCTCGTCAGCTCCGTGGTGCGGACTCCGACTCCTCCGGCCTCGGGCCGCTCGGGCCGCTGCTCCACCCGACGGGCGCTCCCTTCTGCCCGGCGACCTGGCTTTAGCTCGGCCCGGAGATCTGCACAAACAGCGGGCATTAAGGCTCCAGCTACTGAAGCTGCGGAGATCACGAAACACAAGGCGAAAGACTACAAACGGTAAAGACGGGGTAAATGCCGAGGGCTTTGTGGCGCGCACCGGTGTTGTCGTCTCCTCGGCGGAGGGCTCGTGCTGCTGCGGGTTGAGCCGGAACTCGAGCGCCGGGATCGCTGAGGCCTAACGGGGCTCACTTCTTCTTGCTTGATTTTGATCTTGCCCTCGCGAACAGAACACTTTTTGTCTCGCCTTCTGCTATCCATCGCGACAACGACTGGCTGATAACTTACGCGATCCTAAAGTGAGCTCATATCAACAGAAGCCAAGAAACTTACGTTGGACCTGAAACATGCTTCTTTTCTTTTCTTTTTTTCTTTTAAAAACAACAACTTCCCGTACACTTCCTGTTTGTGCTCTGTACGTTCGCGAAATAATTCTGCTTCCCCTCCCCCGGATCCTGAGCGGGACTTCCGGTCCGTTGTGTTGGCAACCGTCACCGCCACCTGGTGGTGCTCATGGAGAATGCAGTTTAAACTCCTATTAATGACCACATGAAGTATGTGAACTTAATAATAATAATAATACATTCAAATTTAATAAATTCATGAATTCATTCAAATCTAGCTTGTTGTGGAAATTTCGTTCAGAAAGCGCTGTGTTGGCAGCGTGTTCTACCAGAGAGGGTTTTTTTTTTTTTTTTTATAAACACAAACAACACGTTATATATATATATATATATATATATATATTTTTTAATTTTCTTGTTCTTTCATTACGACCACTAACAAAAATGGTAAAAAAAAAAGAAAAAAAAAGAGTGTATGTTAAAATACTGATAATGAAACAATCGAAATGATATTTCCAAATACGATATAAAAAGGACTTTTATTATTTAATAAAAAAAAAAAGACTTTTATTCCACTTGCCTCTGATAACTTTCATCCCCTCGTGTGTCCACGTTTTTATTGAACCCTGTCTCTAAATACATGACCTTATGACCTTCTGACCTTCTGACCTTCTCCAGCTGTGTAAAAGGTCAATAGGACCGTTTCAGGTCTTGTGATGGCTTTAAGTCATGACATCTTCAAATGAATTAATTTTATTATTAACTTTTTGACTTTATTATTAATAATAATAATAATAATAATAAAAAAGTGCTGACTCATGATTCAATGGCTGTAATATTGTTCGTTTCATGGTGTTTTGTCCAACAGATCGATTTTACTGGAGACCTGCATTTATTTATTTTATTAATTAATAAATTCTTTTTCAACATATTGACTGTGTTTAAACTTGACAGTCGACCTTTTTAAGCACATGAAACGCTGTATTTTATTATTACTCGTTAGCATTAGATAATATTAGCATGCGCGCGGGACTCGTTAAAGCGCGACGGGTTGCCTTAGTAACCGCAAACAACAAACAACAAACAACAAACCCGCGCGCTCTGCTAGCGGAACCGTTAGGCGAGTGAAAGTAACGTTCACCCCACTTCCACAAACTTCTCAAAACTCCGGCCGTGAGCATGATTCCTCCTGCCGAGTCTTTGCTGAAGTACGATAACCCGGTGCTGGTGAGCAAGAACACCGAGAAGAAATCACCGAAGGTAACTGGCGCGCGCTAGCTAGCTAGCTAGCATATTAACGAGCACTTAAAGAACCGTGCTAGCTGGACGTGTAACGAGATGTTTCCATATGTGGCGAACTGAAAGCACTAGCAGGAAATGCAACTTAGCTGCACCTGAAATCAACACACGTGATTGCTGGGTTGTTTTTTTTAATTCATGTTCCCAAACTTTCCCGTGTAACATTTGAAAGTCTCACGCACCCTTATCAAACTCAGGCTCGTCCTCTGAAGGCGAGTCCCCACCAGGCCGCCATCTCTGGTCCAGTTCCACCTCCACCCAAACCCAAAGCGCCTTCAGCTGATGCCATGAAGCAGCAAACGGAGGAGATTCTTAATGCTATTCTGCCACCAAGGTACAGCCTTCCTGCTCTTGCGTAGTTGTCCGAATAGGCAGAAGTTGAAGAGTGCTTAGGTGTTAACTTGTTGCAGGGAATGGTTGGAGAACAATCAGCTGTGGGTGCAGCAGGTATCCAGCATGCCATGCACCCGGACGGACGTGGTTCACCTGCAGGAGCAGCTGGATCTCAAATTGCAGCAGAAACAGGCCAGAGAAACGGGCATCTGCCCTGTCCGCAGAGAGCTCTACACACAGTGCTTTGGTTGGTTTTAAGAAAAGAAAAGAAAAGAAAAGGGTGGCTTACCACAACAAGCAGACAATTTACATAATCTGCACTGTTGGTAAATTATTATTAACAAATATGCGTCACAGTACATTATTAGTACTAAGGCACCGACACAAGGCAAAATGTTTACGGTGTAATGAAACCAAAGATTGGATGGGCGAGTCAGTAATCATTTAATGTTTTTTGTTTGCAAGCAAAGAAATCCCGACAGCTCATAACCTAAATAGGCAGATATTTAAATGCATTGCTTTCTGAATTCATATCAATTTCTAAAAATAAAAAAAAACAAATTTTTTGTTGTAATTTAGATGAGCTAATCAGACAGGTTACCATCAACTGTGCTGAGAGAGGACTGCTGCTTTTACGAGTGAGGGATGAGATTTGCATGGCGATCGCGGCCTACCAGACCCTGTATGAGAGCAGTGTGGCCTTTGGCATGAGGAAAGCTTTGCAGGCTGAGCAAGGGAAGTCAGACATGGAGAACAAGGTAGCCACTGCTATTCCTCCCCCATCCCTGTTTCTCCAGCTTTTCATCTTTTAAACTTGAGTCTACATACGTCTACATGCATCGTCTGTAATTGGAATTGTAACTGGGCAGATTTCAGACTTTGAGAATGAGAAGAAGGAACTGGAAAGGCAGGTGAACGAACAGAAGGCTAAATGTGAAGCAATTGAGAGACGAGAAAACGAACGGCGACAGGTGGAAGAGAAGAAGCACACGGAGGAGATCCAGTTCCTCAAACGCACCAACCAGCAACTGAAGGTATGCCCTTTTATAGACAAATGGCTGAGAGACACTGACAAGTAAATCTAAAAATACTGCCTTTTCTCATTTTTTAGGCCCAGCTGGAAGGAATCATTACCCCAAAGAAATAACGGTGTCATGCTTCAGATTATTTGAAAATCAGTTCTCAACTGATTTGATGGCATTCAATACAACAGTCAGTTGCCATATCCACCGATGTCCACTTTATTGATTTCTTTGAGGTCTGCCATGAGGGAGAGTTGCAGAACTGCTATACATGGACATTCGGTTAAGTGTTAAGTCACTGTGTTAAAACATAGTACACGTACATGGAGATTAAAACGGTGTAGCGGACCATAACTATCTTATTTCATGTGGATGGATGGTGCATTGAATAAAGTGCATTTGACAAGTTTTGATTTGATCACAGATGAATCAGACCATCACAATAAATGCTCTTCGTACACATTTGTATATCTCTCATCCCCACATCCAAACCAGACAAGTCCATGGCAATACAGCTGTGACCAAGCAAATTGGCTTATTGCTTGGCTTTTTTGCCTTTATTGCCTTCACTGGGCATTTTTCTGTTCTTATTTTTGTTCTTAACGTTGTGCGTGTCATAGTAGCGGACGCCAACCTTCTTGATCTTCTGGGCGCGTTCGATCCTTCTCTTCTGTGGAAGGAAAAAATAGAAGACAGAAGATTTATGAATATTACTTGAAGCATTCTGTACCTGTAAAACATTATTAATAACACACATTAATCTGAAGTGTCTGGGTAGACAAATGAGTGCCTGACATCAGTGGGGGGGAGAACAGCACGTACCTCTTTAGATGTGAGCTTATTCGGCCGTGCTGGCTCCTCATGGTCCAGAGCTTTTCTCTTTCTCTTGACATGCATCGCAGCTGAAGAACAAAGAGAAGATGATTAGTGTGACTGTTCACTCCTTTCTTTTCTTGTCATCCTGATCCAGTATAGCTCCACAAAAGGGTTGGTAGGTGTGTGGTCGTTTCTTCTGCTTTGTTTTTATGTCAGATGATGTTTGTGTTCTGTAGGCTAGTCATACTAGTCTTTTTATAGTATCTTCTGTTTTTTGAGCAAAGTGTGCATAGAAATGATTCATAAATATTCACAGGTTCAGCGATCCAAAATGCTCTAAACGAAGTTAAATGAGCCTCAAAACACAATTTCCGTTTTTAAAATGCATTCTGAACTCGCATCATTACAGTTCATATACTTATACATGGTTAACATGTTCCTATATGAAAGATTACTTGATGCCTTCACGACCAATTTTAGTTCACCTTTCAGTTGTGGCTTCTTTATGCTCTCCTGTTCCGTTTTTGTTTCACATGGAACAAAAAGCTTCTCTGAAAGGCCCTTAGGAATTCTGTTCAAAACAAAAGCAGACAGCTTATTATTTACAGGCCACCCAACTTATCAAGGCCAGAGCTTTCAAGACACAGAAACTCAGGAAAAACAATGACGCAAAACAGTACAAAATACGTCATAAATTAGCAGGCGAGGCCAGGGCTATGGCCGAGCACACAGCCAACCGACATGGAACCTTGAGGTGGAAAGAGGGCAAGAGTTCACCTAACACAACCTTTTTTGAACGAAAGGAGGCGGACATGAAAAGAGACAGAGATAAAAATGAAGGGGTTCACAGACCGAATGGCAGAGAAGCGTTTGGACTTGGCGCGGTCCAGGAAATGCTTTAATTTGGATATCTTCTCGTCCAACTCTTTGTTCACCTCGCGTGTACTCTTGGCCCCAGTTCTGTCAGAACGGCCAGCTGCAGGTAATTCTTTTCCTTCCTCTGCTTCTCCACTCTCCTCTTCTGCATTTCCATTTTCCTCCTCGCTTGCCTCTTCGTCCTCCTCTGATCCACAGGAGCCATGGAAATCGGGCATCTCCACTGGCACAAGATCTTCCTCGCTGAACTCGGGAGCGACGTTAATTTTGCCGAAGTTCTGCCTGACGCCGGCAAGGATCCTTTGCACCTGTTCATGTTCCGGGCTCTGCTGCAGCGGTGCGTCCAGCTCGGTGGACTCTGTCGTCTCGGTGCGTTGCTGCTCGGGTCGGTCTTCACAAACTGCATCCATGGCGCTCCCCTCCACCAGCAACTGTGCTTTAACCTGAGAGGAAGGACAAAGAGTGGGCCATTCTGGGTCATTAGTCAAAGTCCATGTACATCAAACTAGAACAGGCCTGTCAAATCAAACTACATATTATATTTAACCCTCATGTTCTCTTTGAGTCAAAACTCCAAGACACTATCTAGCCTAAGGCAGGCTAAATCCTGGGCCGATTGTTGGCGTTACCTGTTCAGTAATGCATTGGGTCTTCACCGGTATAATTCTCGTCAATACTGTATTTGCTTTTTAAAGAAATCCAATATACCATAAATGCATTTAGGATGCTGACCAAAAACAATACATAGAACAGTGACCAACAGTGGTTAAAAGCACTGACTTACTATCACACAGGTGTGTGCACTGCAGTCAGCTTTTTTATAGTGATACAAGTACGCAGTCAGAGAGAGCTTAGCATACAGCAAAATACTGCAATGCTCAAACCGAAAGCAGACAGATTGGTGTTTTTCCACATAGAATTTCTAAATGTCCAAAACGTGTGCTCTGTTTAAAAACTCTGATTTAATGTTTTAATTTTTCAGACACACTTGTACTGTTAGGTGACATATTTAAAACAAAAATACATTTATAAGATTATGCAAATAAGGCTGCGCTAATATTTTATCTAGAAAATGTTATGTTGCTGCTGCCTTTTTATTTTATGTTCATTTTGTGAAGCAACAAAACTGAACATTTTGTTTAGCCTACAAAAATAAATGATTTAGGCATTCTGAGGTAGTTTTTAAATCCCCCCTCAGGCTGTTATTACAAAGCATGTAGAGAAAAAGCCAGACTGTAATATTACCAATTTAAGCAGTATTTGAGGGAATCATAACGATATTGACAATTCTCACAAAAACAAGCCTACCATTCACGAACCTACCTCTGAACAATGGCAAAAAGTAATTTAGTTTCATGAGTGTCTTTAATTCATTTTCTTACATTTAGATGTGCTTAAGTTTGGGGAATCAAATGATGCCTTCAATCCATAAGGTCCTACGGCTAAGCATGAACTCATACTCTGTTAAAGTCAAAATAACCCATTTTAAATGGTTTTACTAAACATGTCTACTAAAAAAAGATTTTTCCAGCCTGCTTGGATCAATTTCCCTAATAAACATGACAAATCATTAAAAAAACAAACCCATTTATATTGCAGATATTATGTTTAAATCATTTTAACCTGAGAGTAAGAAGGTACAATTAAAATGTTGAAAAAATATACCCTTGTAAATATCCCAGTCAGATGACCTCTGCCTCTTGTACTCACGCCATCATGAGGATTCCGAAGCATGTAAAGAGGTTTTGTGCATTTAGTTCCACAAATATTGTTTACATTATTAATAATCAGTGTTGGGGGAACGTGGTACAGAGTAACGCGTTATAGTAGTGTGATTACTTTTACCTGTAATGAAGTAGTGTAACGCATTACAGTTAAAATTCTTGTAATCACATTAGTTACTGACTTAATAATAATTTCGTTACTTGCGTTACTCATATGTCTAGCGAGAAATATGTTTATCGAAAAATATTATTACACCCAAAGCATTTAAAACAAATTTCATCTATATATAAGCCGTTTCTTGCCCTTCTGCGTAATTTGCGCGCGCACACACACACCCTGCAACAGCTGATTGCATGACTTGGATTGTGAATGTGACGAGTGCAGAGCGAGCGCGGCGCAATTTCAGGCTACAGTGGCTGAGGAGGACGAGAGTGGAGGTCTCCACAAATGGAGATATTCTCATTATTTCGAATTCGTTTCACGCAAAGATAAAAACATTAATGTAAACTGTAAGGCATGTCTAAGACAAAAACAACTTTAAACTGCTGCAATTCTTGACAAGCAATTTGCGGTTATTGTTGGACTATATGGTTTTTACTGCATACATTTTTAACAAAGAATAACTGGCTAAAACTGGTTTTGTTCAGAGCAACTGGACTTCAATGCAAATCCAGGGATAGTGACAAGTCATTTCAAGTATGTTTACTATTACTACTATATATTTTTTTTTCTCAAAACATTGAAAGGACTATTGGCGGTCATCCTGTGTGTGAGTTTTAGGGAGTAACTTAGAAGTAAAGTAAAGAGTAGTGAGATGACTGTAATCCCATTACAGTTTGAAAGTAGTAATTTGTAATGGATTACTTTTTTTGAGTAACTACCCCAACACTGTTAATAACTGAGAGCAAGATAATTTGGGTGTATCAAAATAGATTTCACATCAGTATTGCTATAAAATCAAAACGTTATGGCCTGTATCAAACGGACATCCATTGCTTAGCAGTGAACAGACCAGAAGGAGAGTCTCTGAGCCGCTGAACTGCCGGATACTGACCTACACGTTGAGAAGTGCATTTTTGGGCTTGTTAAGCATGAGCTCTTGGCACTGAGAAAATTAGTAAAATGAGCCAGGAATACTGTACATAAACATCATCTTACGTTCTCATCAATCTCAGGTCCAGGCGGTTTCACAAAAAAGGGGATGCGTCCCCTCTGCCAGTCATTTAGCACCATTTTGGAGACAGTGGGCAGATCAGGTTCTCCTCCCTGCATGTGAAGTACAATAGAGAAATTTAGTGCCCATCATTTAGCGAACACCCCACCACCCACAGGTATAAATCATAATATATAAATTATAATATTAATTTAAGGTAATAAGGTACTAATTTGGGAACATAAGACCAGGTGATATAAATAATATTTGATATTTGTCTCTTCAGATTTAAATACTGGGTCAGTTTTAAATGCCCCTGAAACATTTAATAATGAAATTCTGAATACTGAACCCATTAAAGGAATATTTACATTCTCACAGACTATTCATTAACACCTGACTCTATAGTAACCAAGCAAACTTGCAGTGATGGAACCAGGGCTTTCATCTCTCTTAGGACTGGGATATGGGGAGAGAGAGAGAGAGACGTAATTGTATATTATGAAA
This sequence comes from Olivaichthys viedmensis, assembly GCA_028565825.1. Lineage (NCBI taxonomy): Eukaryota > Metazoa > Chordata > Actinopteri > Siluriformes > Diplomystidae > Olivaichthys > Olivaichthys viedmensis. Next base: position 13,733,737 of record JAOUQW010000042.1, on the reverse strand, counting down.
AACGATGCAATTGCTAACACATTGTTCACACGAAAAAGGATCAGCAAAAAGTGCAGAAAGGTTGCCCACTCAAAAATGTTTTGCTCTAAACACGGATGATGCTCTCCATAACTACTTCAGGGCATGTAAAAGTGAAAAGTTTAACAGTTTCATGTTCTAGCCCTGTATCATACTATACTTCTCAAAGATCTTCCAAAATTTGCTGCAAAATAAATAAAGAATTCTCAAGTCATCTGTGTTTGAAAAGATTCAGTCTGAAGTATGGGGGATGGGAGACTTCAACTATGCCCTGCGAATTTCATTACCATCAATGCCGTGCATCAAGGTTCATTCTTTCCAAATACAGATGCCTGTAATACTTGACAAAAACTGCACAAGCCAAAAAGCAGCAGGAGCTACAAAGTGCACCAGAATTATTTTCATTTAGCATTTACTCCATTTTTATAAATGGAAAACATTTGCATAGTTAAAAGCAGAGTTCCCATTAACAGTCAGGAGTAAAAGCCCACATATCCACTCAAAAGGATTCCAGCCCTGGTCTGCGTTCTACTTCTTCCGCTGGCATGCACGAGCATATCGGAGCTCTGGGGTTGTTTACTGCAAGGAGCAGAGTAAACAAATTCTGAACTGGAACAGCACTGTAGCATGCTGTGTGCTCGACCTCAGTCAGAAGCCACACCTTGAGTAGTTTTCCTGTGCGAAAAGCAAGTTTTTCCAGGAAGTCCTCGGCAGAGCTCCAGGACGGGATGCGATACGTTTTCTGGATGTATTCGGCCTTTGCTCTCTCCAGAACAGCTCCGATGTGATCCTCTGGGTTACGGATCTTCTCCACCTGCACCTGGGAATTAGATGTGATGGATGTAAGACAAAATAATCTGGTGGAATCACAAAGAGCGGCAAACAAAAAGCAAGTTGAGAGTTGAGAAACATCTTACCACTCCCTTCAGCACAATGTCAGTCTCACTGTCCTCAGAGGGGTAGACCACTCCAGGGCAGTCAATCAGGAAAATGCGTCTCATTAGTGTGATGTACTGCCATACCTAAAAAGCAATAAATGAATAAATAAATATGAGGCTGTCACAGTATCATGGCTCTGACCTTCCGAAGTAATAGACTGGGGACTCAGTCAGTCATGCTTATGTGACAAAGGAAACCCTAAGCATCTCATTTCCTAACAGGAAGATCAAGCTGCTCTGTGGTGCTTTTATAAATAGGGAAAAAGCCAGGGCTAAACAAAAATAGGGCCTAAAACAGCAACTGTACTCAATGTCAAGCACGTTCACGTTCAAGTATCGTTTCAGTTAATGGCCTTATGACCTGCCTTTAGCAGAACTTTTGAACAATGTACTCAGACTCACTGGTTCTAGGCTACAGTTGCTCACTGACCCCAGTTACAGCTGCTGGACAACACTAACCTGAGTAACTTTAAATGAATAAGCTGATTTATTTATTTTTTTGCACCGTCATACAACCATGTGGTTATAGGTTTTTTCTCATACTGAAAGACAGAAGGATTTTTCCTATGCCAGTACTCAATGATAAAAAGAGGTCTGAGTGATTGAATCATAGAGCCTGAAAATGTTTCCTTTAACTTGTGGGAATACGAGAATACAACTTGTGCTGTTTTGTAACAGAAGACATGAAAATGTATGTGAGTATATGCACATCCATATTTGTGCATGTACACAATGTATACAGTATGTATAAGTGTACGTATATTACACACGGACATGTTTGCATTTATTTATATATATATATATATATAAAAATGTGGTCACTCTGACAGAGCTCCAGCGTATCCTTCTGGAGATGGGAGAACCTTTCAGAAGATCAACCATCCAGGCAGCAGTCCACCAATCAGGCCTTTATGGTAGAGTGGCCAGACGGAAGCCACTCCTTAGTAAAAGGCACATGACAGCC
>JAOUQW010000042.1:13702756-13719111 GCA_028565825.1 Olivaichthys viedmensis | reverse complement strand
TCTGTCTCCCCTTGATTACTAAGTGTTTAAATACCCGCTTGTTTCTGTCCTGTGTTGTCTTCCGATGTTTGTGTGTTCATCACGCCTGTCGCGGCGTATGATTGTCTGTGTCAACCCGGTCTTTGTTATTGAAAATAAATGTTTAAAAAGAAGAAAAGCCTCGCGCTTGTGTCCTGTCACTGCCACTACGCAGCCGTGACAACAACATAGCAGACAGAATCCCTTTGAACAGTATGTCAAAAAAAAGGAGTGCTAAAAAAATACTGTGCTATTTGCCACAATGGAATTCATATAGTTCCTGTTTGAAGAAAACAGAGCTGGAAAACACTTTTTGGTTCTCAGTAAATTGAGGCTATAGCTCTATTTTTAACAACACCAGTTAGAACTGGCAGGAGATAGAACTTGTAATATAAAACAACAACCGCTTGACTTGCTTCTGCTGGGTGCCAGCTTTTTCCACAAAAATGCAAAAAGTCATTTATATGGTAAAATGATAGATACTTGAGAAATGCCACTATAATCCAGTTTTGCTGGCAGAGGTTTAGTGGAAGACATGCTCTGATTGGGCTCAAAACAATTTGATTATAACAGCAACCAAAGTCACTTCACTATTATGCATGGTCAAGAATGACTGAAAACAAGAACCCAATCTACTGCTAACTACTGTTTAAAATAATGCGATCAGTACAGTTAAATAGTACAAAATAGCTTTTACACAATATTCTTTATTGCATTAATTAACAGGGGAAAGCTATCCTTCTATGCACATTTAGTCAGATCCCAAGGATTATAGGAAGAGGAGCACCTTCAGTATGTCTGCTGAGTCCAAGGGCATGCACGGACAGGGATGAGGAGATGAACACCGGTTTAAAAATTATAACGGGGTGTTTATTTAACACAAACAGTCCAGAACAACAAGGAAAAAAAGGGATAGACCAAAAAAACAGGCAAAGCTCAGTATCGGGATGGGCAACGGGTAAACCGAAGCAACAAACCAGAGGCAAAAAGAGGAAAAGCAAAGTGAAGGTCATACACGAGCTCAAAGTCCTTAATAACGTGACAACTGGCTCAATAATGTTGCTATGACGTGCAGACCAGAGTTCGCAATGAATGCGGCAAACTGGGGTGAATTTATATGGAACTAATGATTGGTCTTGATAAGCAACAGGTGCGGGTGACTAGTAGACTGAACGGGTAGACTGTGACGTGAGTGTGTCTGGTGGCAGGGGATTCGGGGAATTGCAATTCTCAGTGCCAGTTGTGACAGGCTTAAAGTATCTTAGAACAGGAGAGTTGAGATAGGTTATCTGGAAACAAATCAGTCTCATGATAATTATAATAACTGATGATAATGATCCTAATTGCATTTCTAATAAAACAAACAAACAATTGTTTAAATGTTGTGGTATTTTTATTAGAGTTATAAAATACAAAAGTTATTGTTGTTTTTTTTAAATTCAACTAAGGGGATTTCATATTATGAAATACAAAAAATGCTTATTTAAAGTAAGTTAAAATGGGTTTAGATTAATTTAGATTATTCTTCATACTCATCTTTATCTTCTTCATCTTCTTCTTCTTATAATAAGTAAGCTTGTTTCCAAAAGAAACACAAACAAGATCTAGAGCAAACTATCGACGGGAAAGATTTTCAAAAGTACAGGACAACATAAAACAAGAAAAGGAAAAAGTCAGTGTTGATAAGCAAACTAGAAACTCCAGTGAACTGCAGGGACGTTTTGGTTAATGACACACATTTAATGACACTGATTTATGAAAATCCATAAAAACCTCGCTTTATTTTGCTATTTCAAACGTCTCTACACACATTCACATGCATGAAATAATCACATGATAATTGCCTTGGTAAATAAAGCCTTCAAATTCTCAGCCAACCACAACATTCCCTCAGTTGTAAGCCTCAGGATGTGTAAATTAGAGTGAGGTTTCTCCATTCTTGATGAATGACCCTTGCCGAATAATGGTGTTTTCTAACTGGGTATGCATCAGCAAAGGCGTCAGCAAAGCCAAGCCTGTCTTACTGCACTTCCCTCCATAAATTTATCCTCTCTTTCAGTGTAACTGAGGTCATTCTGACTTGGTCTGTTCAAACGCTTTCTGTGTGAAACACACAGAACGCCACTTAACAAGTCCATATTTTATAAATGAAATAAATTTTCACCAACAAAACCTAAGACAGCCACTCTCTAAATCACAATAGAGTCCCCTTATTGTTTTTAGCATCAAATTATTGTATTGACCAGGACAAGCCAGGGATGTCCAAATTCAGTTTTGCTAACGTTTTCCCAGTCTACCACATTAAACGATAAATAACTCATTAGAAAAACTATTCAGAGTGATAAAACATCTCTAGTTTCACAGATAATATTAAATGGTCATCACATTTCTCAAATAATTCAAATTTTAATTTTTAGAAGAAATTATACTGGGTAACATGGTACTGTTTGGGAATTTACTTGTTCAGGAAGCAGTTAAATATTAATTTCAGAAAAGAAACAATAACATAGCTGACAGTACAGAAACATAGCATAGCAGAATGTTAAATTAAGCATATGACCATTTTCCATGGCCAGTCTCAATTGAACTGCATATTCCATGCATATAGTGTATTCATTTAAGATCATTTGAAATCACTGATACATTTAAACTGTTTACATGACAGGTTTAGAGACTAGTTTTCATTGTTTCCGTTTAACAATATTTTAACAATAGCCAACATGGTCACTTCAGGAAAGTGTAACAACTATGTCACTGTGTACCTATGTGTTTGTGTGGGGATGAGAGAGAGAGAGACAGAGACAGAGACAGAGAGAGAGAGAGAGAGAGAGAGAGAGAATCTGTGTGAGCTTAAACTTAACATGTTCTTTTACGACTCAAATTTGAGCTGTATTATTAAGAATAATTTTAACGAAAATGAAAGAAAATCATGTGCCCCACAATCATAAAAACTAGCTGTTTTGTCTGACAGCAAAACTAAGTGCACTTCAAAATACATGTATAGATATTGATTACTGTAATACATGGAATACTGCTAAGTCAACAAACCAAAAACTGATGCCATTTTACAGGGTCATCTTTATTCTGGTCACACACACACCTAGGGGCAGTTTAGAGTAGCCAATCCACCTATTGGCATGTTTTCAGGAGGTGACGAGGCACAAGAATGGACACAAGGAGAATAATGCACAGACAGTAACCAGGGCTCAAACTTCGAACGCTGGAGCTGTGAGGCACCAACACTACCTATTGTGCCACCTTCATTCATTCATTCAATCAATCAATCAATCAATCAATCAATCAATCAATCAATCATTCATTTATTCGGTCCTAGTGTGGGTCCTGAGTGCAGCCTAGCAAAAGTCTTCTAATGTGCTATAATCTGACATGTCAAAAGAGTGTCTTTTTGCAGCTGGCTTCATTCAAGAACCATTAGACATAGTAATGTTAAGAAATGTCAGGACACAGTAATGTTAATGTGTTTATGGAAATAAATAAGGGTTTGAACATTTACATGGCATGTATTATTTTCTGGAAGTATGAACAGGCCGACCTATGAAATGTGATGGTCTGTTCAAGGAATGCAGAGGCTAATTAAATTAACATTTATTTTGTTTCATGTTGTTGTTAATTATTTATTTTGTCATAATAACCTTGTGCTTAATGCATTGTAAATCTGGACCTACTCTTTGTTGAATTTATGACCCCAAATGCGAAGCTACTGTTACTGGTCTCACCAATGACATCAGTACCATATTTCAGTACTTTTTTAAGCCAAGTAATAAAATCTTTAGTGCTAGCAGATCCTGCTGGAACAATTAAGATGAACTCAAGTGTTTGTACTGAGAGCTACTTGCCAAGAGGTGAACTCACGCTTCAACTCCCAATGGTGACTGAGGTATATCTAGTTGAGTGTGCTTGAGTGTGTGTCAAGTGCAGAAAAAGGAAAGGAAATGCATTACTTGCTTTGTTTTAATCCCAAATCGTTAAATATTCCGATTTATTTTATTATACACCCTATTATACATCTAATTTACTGACATGGTGTTTAAGAAACAATTTTTTAAGAAAAGTATCAAAACTCTTTAGTCTGTGATCTATGGAGTGACCATATCCATTGTGTGTAGAATGATGCTGGTAAAACCATAGAATAGAAATAAGCTTAACACACTTAGCGCAAATATTGTAATGCCACCATGTTTTCAGAAAACATTGAAATGAAGGATATGAGTAGTTTAACATCAGTATGTCCTGCTAAAACAAAGGGAGAAAAGGAATTGTTAGAGGTTTAAACCCAGGACACAAATTCATTTGATGGAGGTTCAGCACCATCTTCCTTTAACTCTATTGCTAATGAAGCTGATAGTCAATGCATTCAATCATGTAACTTCAGTTAACTGTATGCTACTTTTTTCCTGCCTAACTCACATTTAATGTGTTGAAAAGAATATTTATTGGAGCAAGACTGTGAGAGTTGTTTCACATGGTTTCAATTCATCAGCCAGATTTTACATCTGTTCCTTGTTTGGAAAAAGAATGAAAAAAGCTTAACTTACAAAAAAATGTTTGTTTCGTATTAACTTTTCAACAGTGTCCCAACCCTAATAGACTGTATGTATGTCCACTAAATATTTTACAGGAATTATATTTTTTTGAGGGTATGTGCCAAAGATTCTAGTAAGCATGGTCTGATTTTCATTAGCAGCAGTAAATGGTTGTAACATATGTCTTTCTGACTATTACTACTAAGAAATCAGCTGGTACCAATAACCTATATCTTTTTTTTTCTTTTCAAACTCTCAGCCACCTTAATCACATAGATTAAAACACATATAGTTAAACTTTTGTTCCAGACAACATCCCTAGTCTGTGGAAGACTGCTCGTGTATTGCTACTCCATAAAGGTCGCCAATACCAAAAATGTAAATAATTATTGCCCCATATCTACATTACTGTTTTGCTGAAATCCTGCAGTTTTTTTGTCAACACTTGAAGGCCATCCTTGCTACTGTTTTGGATAATAGACAGCATTGTGCAGCCTTTTTTATTTCCTTATCACAGTTAATCATACCACGCTGCTAAACAGACTGTGTGCTGTTGATTTTGATAACCCTGTATGTAAATGGATCCAGATGTATCGATTTATTTTTGACAGATTTCATATTTTCCCTATGATACAAGTGTCTGCTGTCAACCTCGTAATCAAGTTATAAAAAAAATTATTACTATAGGGGTACTGTTTGCTGTTGTACAGTGAAGAAAAAAAAACTTGTCAGCTAGCTAGGTAGTATTTGGTAGGTAGTATAAGAGTTGCTCGATAGGCCCAACAGTGTTGAATAAAAATGAAATTGTTAAGAGTATTGAATATAAGAGATTTGTGAACAACAATCAATCAGAGATGGTGAAGATTGCATTTAAATATTTCTCTGAGGTTGTCACTATGGTTACGGGGTTTAATCAAGGCTCTCACAAGAAGGGAACTAAAACAGGAACTCTGTTTACCTGTCCATACAGACAGTGCCCGTTGCACTCCTCTGACTTTTAGAGTCATTCTCATTAGTAAATATGGTTGTCAATCCCAAACACTGACTGTATGAACCTAGCCTATTTTAAAAACGTGAACTAAACTAGCTAGCTATGCTAGTTGCCTCTAGCAAACTACTGTTAGCTAAGCTGCAGCACTAGACTTTTGTTGAATCCACGAAAAGCCTACTGCTAGGCATTGTCACAGGTATTTAGCTTACCTCGGTTGTAGGCAACCTTGTCATTTACAAACATCTGCTAGGATAATGGAGCTGTGACGGTCTGTCATGTTACATGAAAGAGTTTGCTGACTGTAGGCTATTTCCCTGTTCGTCTTACATGCATGAGGACAAAAAAGACATGACAGAAATTAGAGTTACCTATGAATTTAAACCATAGTTGTTTAAAAAAACAAACATAATATGAGTGAGGTGCAGTACACAAGTGCGTACTTGAAGCGTGTTTATTAGGTTTAATCCAAGAATTGTAGTTAGAGTCTAGCTGGGGTCCAAGCACAGGCAAACAACAACACTAAGGGGTAATCTATTCTCATAAACAAGGAAACCAGACAAGGATCAAATCCAGACAAACACAATACTAAGGAAAGATTGGAACTAGAAAAACACAATGGACAAAGCTAGGGAAACATGGCATAGAATTGCGGTAGAATTGTAACTCAGCTACATTAAAGTTATCCTTCAGAGAAATGTAGCTAGATACAACACATGAAGCTACATACACGATTGACGTCACATCTACTAACTACAAATATTAATCAAAAGAAGCTCACCCGACAAACAATTGACTTGAAAGACAAAAGTGTCTCTGACAAGAAATAGCCCCAACTCCCTAAAGTGCTTTTCCAACTTTCCAAAGGCTTAAGAAGCCTAAACCAGCCTTAATTAACTACCATGGCGACCGGGTAAGTGTTCATTTGTTTTAAGCCCTCTGGTGAGCAACAGTTTATAAAGTGATGCTTGTTGTTGAGTGCACGTTTACCTAATGAGGTCCAGAAGTAGCAACCCCACATTAGATCACATGGTCTAGTTAAATGCCCTTAATTTTTCACAGCCAGAAAAAGGCTTTTTTAGAGCGCTTGTGGAATGCCATGAATCGCACCATGACGAGACAAGCTCATCTGTGTGCCAGTGAGCAACAACTTCATTAGGGATTCTGCAGGAATGGGAGAAAATCCAATTAACACCATTACTAGTTCCAGAAATAAATCATTAAAATAGATGCAAGATGAACCTTGAGCAAGCGTAGCTAACAAGAAGCAAAATATAAGATAGGTACTTGAAAAGATTGTAGGAGTCAAAAAAAAAAAAAGTCCTGTAGAACAGGAATCTGTGAGTCACATCTGGTTAATTAGATAAAAAATACAATAAAAAGGAAAGCATTTTCGAAAATAAAAGCATAATAAAGAGTAAGTAATAAATATTCTTCTTACAGTGGAATTTTAAACATATTTTGGCAATTACAACTATCTAGAATATACTAGAAATTGTAAATCCATTTATGACAGATGATGTTTTAAATCCAAACTATTCTCTGAGCAATATCAGCTCTGTTCACCAAAAGGTCACTCTGAATATTCAGGTTTCATAGGCCAAAACTGAAAAATGACTTTTCTGCTGTGCAATATTTCAGAACGATAAATTACTACTGTTTAGTATGTTTTAAATTTTAAATTATGGATTAAATTGTCAGGTTCAAAACTACACTGCACATCAAAAGTCTGGGGACACCTTGCCATTAAAAAAAAAAAGTTCCAAGTTCCATGTTTGAATTTCAATGACATCAGAATGTAGTTTAATTCTGGGTAGCGTTTCATATGATACATTATTTCATACAAGACATGTTCATTTGTTAAAAACATTTTGAAAAGTTAGGAGTAGCAAGAAAATTGTCACAGATGATAATGTTGATGACGTACAGAAGTTCTGTTTGGAGTCAGCTATATAATTATTGCTGTTATTGCAGTGTTACAAATTACAAATTTGTTCTTCGTTAGTTTGTCAGACAAGTGCTTAGAGTGATCAGTTGTCTATTTGGATTTGTTTTATTACCTTTTTTTCATAGAGTGTTCTTTCTGGGATCATCTGGAGGTAATGACATTTCTATATTGAATATGTAGCAATACTAGCACTGCATTAATACATGTACAGAACATTAACTAAAAAGTAAATGTACAATGCTGAAACCATCCTGGGACAATTTGGGGTTAAGGTTGCGCAATGGTAAGAAAGTAGTTATAAGTGAAAGGGACAATATGACCTGCAGTTTTCTAGTTCTGGAGGCCAATGTTCTTGATACCCTATCAGAAATTCAGTTGCTCTTTATACTATTTTGTAAAGTACTTCCACCCAGTGTGAATGTTTGCCTGAAGATGGATTAGATCCATGAGCAATAATAAAATAGATTATTCTGCAAGAATTGCAAAATAAAAAATGGCTCAAATGGACATCATCTCATGGGAACCAGGAAGCCAAGAACAAAACAACATGATTATGTTATCTAACTTTAGTATAACTGGAGGTATTTTTTTATTATTATTTTATTATATTATGATATACTGACAGTAATGCACACTATCATTACTCCAAAACAAAAGCAGATTTTTTGTGGGGTAGTTTTTTAACTCCTTTTTTAAAATCTGCTATTCATGGGTTGATTTCTTGAGCCAGAGGTGGGTCAAAATGTAAGCGACTGATTTTAAAGTGTGCATGCAAGCGTTCAACCCTCTCTTTATCTATTTCAGGCATTCAGAATTTCATGGTGCATTAGCTGTCCTCGATAAATATTTATCAGACCAGAGCTGTCTTCCGAAACACCTGACAAGCGTTAAGTTTCCCAGTCTGATCCTCTCAAAAGAAGCTTCCAGACGTCTCTAGTGTGGTGAGGATTTCATACAGCTCCACGCATGAGTGGGAGTCCTTAGGATAAGAGCGAACCCCATATGCTTAACCCATTTCTGCAGCTAAGTGCTAAATTATTATTTGGTGTATCTTTATACTAATGATGGATGGATAAAATAATTTTGGCAGTTGTAAGTTTTTTATTTGTATTCTATTGATCAAAGGTGAACACATAGTGAAACAAATAAACCTATAAAATATTACTTGAAAAGTAATGTGAAAAATGTATTATTAATACTGCAGATGCTAAAAGAATTTCTCTTGGAGTTCACGACTCCTTTGTGTATCTTGATTTATAGTCAGTGGAGTCTTTGCTGATACTTGTTTGCTAGGTGTTTATCAATCACTACCCTCCAAAAGAGCTACTGTGTCCACCAACCAATATAGATCACCCTCTTGCATAAAAGCCAGACACTTCTGCTGCTTTATGGTATTTCTATCCAGGGCATCCACCTTCACCTTAGATTGCCTTTGCCTCTCTAAGGGGAGTATTACTGATGAAGGAAGGGCACTTGCCTCCAAATCCAAAGGTGTGGTATCATGTAAAGTTGTTTAAGACTTGCTCATTTTATTACTTACTGCTTTCCAGGCAATTGTCACACAGTAAACTCTTAGAAAAAAAGTTACTAAGATGCAGAACCCTACAACAGAGAGTTTCCCTTTCAGAAAAGGTTCCAAATAGGACCCCTTTAGAAAGCTAGAGCCGTTAACCATCCAAAGAACCCTTAAAAAAAAAAATTCTATGAGTGTATAGGAAAGAGCTGAGCTACAAAAATATTTGAGCTCATAGAGATACCTTGTTCAACGTGAGGTCTTAAAACTTTTCAGACCAATTACATCATTAAGATTAACTGTTTTCTAGGTGAATAAGTTTAAATAATTCACACATAGATTATGAAATTCACTACCTACAAACTAACCTCCGTAAATGCCATTTGTTTGTCACACCAGTTTTACTACAATTTACTTTCAAGTCAACAATGGTCTGTGTTTCCAGACCTATGTTGACCGATTAAGGACTGCGTCTTTATTTTTCCCTAATTAAATCCTAAATCCTAATTACGTTTTTAAAATTATTTGGATATTGAACATGAATAAGAAATTAAATGTAAAGGGTAAATGAGTAATGTTTTATGTGTTTTTCCTTAATTCAAAAGAAAGCAAACTTTCCTACTGTCAGTTTAACCATGTTAATAACTTCAAGATGAGACCACGGAGTTGCTACATATTTGACAAGCTCTGACAAGCTGCTCATAAAAACTGTCCTGCTTAAATGCTCAAAGAAACTCAATAGAGGTCTTATTTTTACTTTGGCATCAAAATGAGAAAAGTGAAAATGTACCCTAACTCAATTTAAAGGTTTTTGATCACATTTCTGGGTTGTATTCTGATCTGTTTGAGCTAATAAAATTAGGCTGGTATCTGACTGATTTTTCTTTTGAAACAAATATATCACTCACACATGTTTCAAATATTCTGAAAATAGCACACCAAATGTTTTAACATCTGACACCATTATAAGAATTGAAAAATTGCAAATAAAAGATTCTAATAAACAAGGCTCAAACTATTATTGGCAAGGAATCACTTAAGGCATTCACAGACAGGTCATGTAACTGACTTTGACTAATTGTTTTTTGTATATGCCGAATCAATCATACCCAAGTAAAACACATTATCTTAATGCAGGAATATTGTAATGTTTACTGGATGAAAAGCTCCAATGTGATGAGTGTGAAAGATCCAGTTTGGTGAGAAAGACAGTGAACGCAGCCAGAGTGTACACAGTTGATCTTAAAAAGCTATGTAAAAATGCCTTGTGTCAGATGTTAAATACTCTGAAATGTCACTTTTCTTACTTTGTATCTGTTTCTTATGAACATAGGGTGCTCTTTGGTTATGTTTATAAACGGTAACATGACCACAGAATTTGTGTCATGAGCATTTGCCAGCCTTCTAGACCAGGGTATCTCACATCTCCAGTCCTGGAGGCCCACCGCCCTGCAGAGTTTCAAGCTTTCTCTGCTCCCAAATACACCTGATCCAGCTAATGGAGGGTTTGATAATTATCTCATGAGATGAATCAGGTGTGTTAGGAATGGTGAAAACTCTGTGGTGGGCTACCAGAACTAGAGTTGAGGAACCCTGGTCTAGACTTGTTTTCCTCACAGTTGTTTGCCCACAGTTGTTTGTTACTTGGAGTGATGACACTGCAGATTTCATGTGAAATCAAAAAAGCTTTTTCACATATCTGATTTTTTCCCATAAACAGCTGGCTTCAATTTTACCAATGAAAACTGATATAGAAATTATAAAATAATAAATTAAATAAAAACATACAAATTCAGTTGTGATTGTGTAGAATCATTATACAATCATGTATCATTTATTGTAGAAACCAGAGAATTAAATTGACTTGAAATGACACAGTTTAGTGGCAACATAGGCTTTTGTCACAGTATAGGATATGGGAGTTAATTTCTATATTTCTTTGGCCAAAGTGATGATAATATGACTGAAATGTGTGTAGCAATAGTCCATTTAAGCTACCTAGAAAAAGCTGTTTGTCTAATCCATCAACACTTTGTGCTAATAAATTAGCAAAGAACCAAAGCTAATTGTGTTAATCCCACTGCAACTGTTCTAATTTTTGGTTAAGGTTACTTGCTTTAAGAATTCTTATATACCTTTCTCATATTCTGTCTTGAAAGAACAAGAGTGTATGTGGTATATAAAATTCTTCTTTGCCTGGATAAGGGATAGGAGACACCTGGAAGAGAGCATGTGGACCTGTAACTAGTATTCTTGTCTGGTCATATGAGTAACAATGTGGCAAACACATGTTGGCAGTTGCAAATATTCTGGGCAGAATGTTTCCAGCACGATCAATCCTTAGCTTGAAGCAATGGGAAGGGTTTCAAAGAAAATACTTCCCATAACATTCTTGTGTTCCACATACATCTATTCACATGGCAGGGTAAAAGGTTTCATTTGGGTGTTCTCAATAGACGTTGGTGTGACCTTGATAGACAAAACCCCCTTGAGTGAAACTTGAGTCTACTTAAGCATCAACAGTTTCTCAGTTAGTCCAAGCTAAAGTCTTACATTCAGATTGATGTTTTTTTTCCCTTTAAAACATTTCATGACAAATCTCAGTAAACCCTAAAAAACCCCTCACTAAAACTGCCAACATTAATTCCAAAGCATGCCACAATTCCTTTACAATATAGTGATACTATATTACTAATGTGTGCAATATAAACCAGGTCTCACCATGCACAAACCTTATTATGACATCATTTTAGGCAGAAAAATGTCAAGCCACTAGTATCTATGATACAATTCCACAGTATTTCCAGACCAAAGCCAGACTATTCCTGCTTTGCTAGTTTTAATGACTTCTGAATGAATATGACTACTCAGCATTTTACAAAGATCACATCTGAAACGAAATAGATTTAACAATGTTTATTGGAATAACAAAGAGGATAACAATACGGAGGGGATGTAGAACTCAAAAGTATTTTGTTGTACACTAATAGCCAAAACCCCCTTTGAGTAAAGTAGAAAAATAAAGGTGATGGGTGAGTGTAAAGGTATATAGTGTATAGTGTATAGTGACAGGAAAACAGGTAAGGTCTAATGTATATGTGAGCAGAGTGGGTCAGGTTTTTCCACTGAACTGAACATTCTTTTCATAATTCTTTTAGTAATTCTAGAAGGGAGAACCTGAAAGAAACTCAAAGTCAAAGCACGAATGGCAGGTGCAACACTGGGTTTTAACCATTCTTTCCAGCACACCAAAAATCTATGCCTGGCTCTTTTGAACACTGGGGAGGAACTAAAGAGCTGCACAGGAATGGGGACAAAATAAAAAATATCCCCACAGTGATAAAGGGAATGGGAGATAGTCTTTACTGTATTCCGAAAGGATTGGGTTAGAAAATGTGCATCTACACCACGGTAATGGAAATAAAGGGACTTGTGTCAATAAATCCAAACTGCAAGAATTAGCTCCACACAGTATTTGTCATATTTTATTATACAGAGCGGTTAGGTTTTGAAGTAGGCCTACTTTACTCCTTCCAAATGCTCAGACGCTTTGAACAGTGATAGAGATACTTAATAATGATGGGGCCTGCAGGGATGGGATGGGGAATGTGTTAGGGATAACAAGGACAATCAGGGATAGATACAGAATTTCAATCATATCCAGCATTCTAGTAAGAGTAACAATTGTTAGCACTAGAGGAGAAAGAAAAAGATGTCTGGATAACTGGGTGGTTGTGGTACCTGTATAGGTAACTTTGAAGGTAAAGTTAAGAAAGGGAGCGTGAAAACACTGGCAACATAACTTTGATTTTAATAAGCTGAGAAGACCAACATATCAGGTAGTGCCAACATATCAGTGTTACATTTAGAGTATACATTACATCAGTGGTGTTACACCCAACCTCACCTTCAGAACAAAGGAGTAATCTCTGACCTGGTGATCATCCTAGGTCTTGAAGGCTCAGATAGTACACTTCTGCAATACATTCATGTATCTTGCTGTTCATTCTTGCAGAAGCAAGACTCTCAATAACTAAGAATAATCATGGGTTGTGGAAGAAATCTGCCACTGTAAGATAAGATAAGATAAGATAAGACTTTATTGATCCCAGGTGGGAAATTTACTACATTTCCCTTCCATTTTGGTCTGTGGCAACAGTGGAACATCAAGCCCCTCATATCTTAGGCAGCTACCTGTTGCCAAATATTTTAATAGATTTAGTCGGTTTTATAGATTTTAATAGATTTAGTCGGTTTTATAGATTGAACCTTACTGACACTGTTCACTGTTCAAGTGTTCTTCCTGTTGCATGCAATGTCATGGATTTTATATTGAAAACATGCCCACCAATTTTATTTTGATAAAAAGATTAATCAAAACAGGCTTTTTGGAGCAGGGGTAGAGGTTTTAGGGACTATGTACTGTATATTTCTAGTTATTCTGATTGATGTTTTAATGGAATATTTTTTTATTCCCTTGTCTCTGCTCCCTGTATGACATCAGTGTGGTCTTTCAATAAAAATGGACAAAGCGACACAATGCATTAATAGTGCATTTCAAGCTATCATTTATATATTAGCTGGTGAATACCAAGAAACCAGGCAACATTCTTTAATGTTGGTCCAGAATGCAGTCTGTAAGTTATACAGCCATAGTTCTTCATCCGAATTGAATGAAGAAAGTGAATGAATTGGAATCCTCTCACAGCATTTCCCTGTTTTCTTTGTCAGCTAGTAAGCTAAACATAAATCAAAACATCTTAGATCAACATTAGGGAGAGAGAACGAGAGAAAAAGGGAGAGAGAGAGAGATTGCTAGGTACAGCAAAGTAGAAATTGCATTAAATCCAGGTAAAGGTTTGTTGATTTTGCAAAAATACATCAACATTTTTCTCACCTCTCAACACAAGGTTAAAACAGTACAGGCTATTGTATATAGTCCTTGTTCTATTCTATTATTATTGCAGGGTGTTCTGGACCTTTCTATACTTTGTCTAATAATGCAATTTAATTTTTTTTCATTAAATTCATTATTATCTATGGGTAGATGATCTATGTAGCATACAAGTAAAAATATAAAATAAAATAAAAAGATTCTCAAGCACTCTATCTTTTTTGAAATATGTGCCTAAAATGTGGAAAAAATCTTAAGGACTGAGATTCTAATTAACAGATAGACAGTTTGCAAAGAAAGCTGACAATCCAGCAAATTTCAACACTGAATTGAAGAGGGACCTGCTATAAACTAAAAAGACCATTTCAGCTGAGGCATATCTTCAAAATAGTTTGTTGGTTCAGCTTATATTCATACTGCATTGAGAAGTGATTTGAAGTAGTCACACAGCTTCTTTGCAAACACTACAGAAAACAGGTTACCACATTTAATTGTACTTTCATGCCTGTATTCATGTTTCAAAATAATTAAACCTTCAAAATGTCTAGCTTTGACTGATTGCACCAAGCAATGTTTTAAGTGTTGCTACCCTGGCGCCCACTAATCAGAATATTAACAAAAAACATGTTGTGCTAATGTTAGCATCTAGCCTAACTTAGATAACTGCTTCCCTGTTCTGCAGGGGATGAGCAGAGGACCATCACTAACAGAAGATGAGAGGGTCTGTTAAGTTAGTACAAATAGTGAGCCAATGGGTAGGTTCTATCATTTTAAAAGTCACATATTAAACAACTTTTAAACAACACAACAGTATTAGTTTATTCATATTAGTTTCATGGTTCTTGCCCACTCTTGCTGTATCTGTTAAATACAAACCAAAATAATCTATATTTGCTTCTTGGTAATGACTTGCATCTAGCTTCTACTTATTACTTATTTATTTACTTATTGTACAATTCTTGTGATTTCTTTAGTATATTTTATTGCAACTGCAACATTATAAACTAAGCATGATCATTATATATTCCATCTTATGAGGATGACATTTTCAGATTACAATTTCAGTTTGCGCATTTATTACTCCCGGTAGTATGTCTAGAAATGTTTAAGCCATTAACTTAGCAAAAGGGATCCACATCATCATATCCTCAGACCTTTTCATTTTCCAAAATTTTTGGCCCACCTCTTAATATTATGTTCTTTTCTGTGTGATGGATTTGAAGAACATCCATATATATTATTCTGACATTCACATCCTGCTGCTTGGAGAAGTCTGATGTTGGAGTCATAAACCTATCATTAAATATCATTAATCCCCAAGTTGCTTGTTAAGTTGGCCATGCAGCCGTCTACATTGGAGGTATTACAACAACCTTAAGTGCCATTGGCTGATAGACCTCCGACAAAAATTATTACCTTAATAAAGTCTGTTTTTAAGAGTTGCATGCATAAGCATCTTATAACTGACACTGAAAACACTGTCTGGCTCACTTTTAGGGTTCTCTTGAAGATATCTTTTAGCAAAGAGAGAAAGATGGGTGGCACTCCCATTTGGACAGGTAGTACAGTGACCGTGATTAAATAAATATATAATCAATACATACTTTGGTTTTATTTAATGTAATTTCTCTCTCTTCCTACTCTCCAACTCTTTACTTTTAAATATGGCAAGATAAAGCAGAATACCAATGCAGCTGAGACCTACTCAATCACCAAAACTGGATTTCAAATTTCAAATAATTTAAATAATAAGGCTTGCTTTTATGCATACTCATCCCAGGGAAGTTTTTGATATATCTGTTTCTGTATTAAGTGTTTAATTTAATTAACTACAACTGGGTGGCCAGACCTTAAGTCTTCAGTATTCCTTGTTTGTTAGTTTTGGCGTCAGAATTATATCAAAATGTCCTCAGATTCTTTTCTGGCAAAGATACACGATACAGTAAAGCCTTGAAACTAGCAAAATGATCACCATCATCACTTACCTCTTTTGAAAATAGCCAATAGTAAATTTCTTCTAGACATCCATATCTCACTCAACTCTTAACGACAACCTGAAATCAAAACTGACCTTTTTTACCTTGTTAGTTCATCAGATTGTACACGATTCATTCACGAATCCTTAATGAGATTGGGGTACAAGATGTCCGTGTTTGGTACCCAAAACCTCTCTTCAGGACTGTACCCTTCCCAGTCCACCAAGTACTGAAAGTGGCCCCTCTGACACCGTGAGCATGAACTGTGTATGACCTGAGACCAGGAACCACTGGCATGAAAAGAGAAATATAAAATGATGGTGATATTTTGTAAGATCGAGTTTAAGGCAAGCAATAAATTAATGGGTTCACCTGTCTTACAATCTTGAAAGGACCCACATACAGTCAAGCCGGAAAGTCTGCACACCCCTTTCACCTTCTCCACATTTCATTACATTACAGACTTATTCTACA
>JAOUQW010000042.1:13678328-13699067 GCA_028565825.1 Olivaichthys viedmensis | reverse complement strand
AGCTTGGTGGAGCTGAGGCTTGAACCCACAACCTTCTGATCAGTAGTCCAGTGCCCTAACCACTGAGCCACCACTGCATGTTGTACTTATATGACAGTTATATAACAGTTTTTTGTTACCCTTTACTTTTGTATTCTGTTCCTGAAAAGGTTGTCTGTTATTCGTGCAAGCTAATTAATCCCTGTAGTAAAAATGAGTCATACCAACAGGCAGTTTGATGTCTGTAGTTTAGCAGGTGGCAGGATTCGGCAACAAGTAGTGCACGCTACAGGATCAAGGTGCATCGATAAATACATGAACCGACTGGCACGTGTTACGTTTAAACATACATATCAAATTTAAAAAAAAATTGTTTTGAGAAGGTCAATAGGAGGCTGGTTTTTTTTTTCTCTGGTTGTTGGATGAGAGAAGAAAAGAAAAAATGCTGGTACCCACTATATTAGCAGCCTACTGAACCTGAAATTGAACTACTGAAACTGAACTACTTGTCCGCCGGGCAACTACAAATTAAAAAACCTAATAGCCCGAACACATCATCTGCTTGTCCCATGTGTGCGGGCTAGTGATTTGTCCACCCCTGAGTTAATACTTTTCTTTGAATACATGGTTTAAAGTCTGGTGCTTCTGTAATAAAATAGGTTATATAGACAACTTTGACATGTTTTGGCAGAGGCCTATATTTTACACAAGATATCCGTACCCGAGAAACACCCTCCCAGCCAACAGAGGTCGCCGTCACCCAAATACTAACAGTTTGCTTCACACACCTGTTCCACTTTAGTCAAGATTGCCTGTGTTATTTAGACTCTTGTTTCACACTCTACAGAAGTCTTTCTAAACCATTATCTTACAAGTCTGAGCGGTTTCCTCTTGCTTCCCATTATACTGCTTTTGTTTATGGACTCTTCTTGGACGATAAGCAATTGTTTATAAGTCTATGTTTTCCCCCAAAACAACATGGCTGTTGCAGTATAACCGTGTTACTTGAGTGCTACTTAACTGGTCCCAGCTATAAATAAATCCTTCCCATGGATTCAACTCTTGCTTTGTCTTTGTCACATGTACATCCTAATCTTAGAGGGTTTTTGGTGCTGTCGGATATTTTGATAACTGTCTTTTAGACTGACAGTCTTGGCCAGCAGTGAACTCCTTTGTAACTAGGTACATGAATGGAAGTTTGTTTCCTACTAAGACTGGCAGTCACAGCGTTTGAGTGTCTATGGTTTCTATAGTTGATGACATGCTCAAAGTGTGACCCTCCTAATTGCAAATCCTCAGATTATTGTATGGTCAGTATTGCACTTTGTCACAAGGTTACTGATGTTTTTGTGAATGACTACCCACAGAATGCTTTTCCTATTGCAGAGGCAATGCTTTGTCCTCAAACTGGAAACAAAATCGTGATGATAATGCAGTGAATCTTTTAGAAGTACCTGTGTCAGAATCTGCCGTTAGTATTGTTAACATAGCTGACATCAAAGACTATGTGTGCCCATGATTTGTTCATAGACTATAACCTTAATTTCTCAGTATAACAAACATGGCTTAAACCGCATGACTATAGTGTTTGTAATGAATGTTCTTCACCTTGATATAGTTATAAGCGTAGCCCCTGGCGTTGCTACCTTTTATTATGTGGCGTTTGGCATTACAGAAAAATGCAGTACCAGTTTAGGTCTTTTGAACACTTGGTTCTCAGTGTTACTGGTTTTGATGTGTCAGATCTTTGTATGAGAAAAACAATTGTTAGAACAGTAAACAATTACGTGTCCTCAAACAAATCTTTCGACAGAGTGAGTGCTGGAGGACCTCCGAACAGCATGGAGGGAATCTATCATCTGTTGTTTCAGCCAGAGTAGCATATTTATTTAACTTGATCAAAAGCAATAATAATAATATTAGGAGCTTATTTAACATAGTTTCTAAATTAACAAATGTTAAGGCCATTTATGATACTTAAATTCCTCCAGATCCTAAAAGCAATGATTTCTCAGACTTTATTTTCTATGATTCATAGGATCAGAGCTCGGCCGCCTGCTATTTTTGTAAAATAATTCCTTGTTTTGATGGAATGGTGTTCGAACCCATCCAGCAGCAAGCACTTGGCCCGGAGCAAGCGGACAAAGGGCGACGTCGCCACCATGGCAGCTGAGGTCATACGCCTGGGTACGGGGCACAACTGAACATAGTGGCCAGATTCTACAGGTGGTCTGTAGAGACGTTGTGCTGTAAGAGTGTGTTTGCCAAATAAAGAGCAATTTCCTGGTTTTAAAATGCTTCCTGGTCACGCCTCTACTTCGTCGACGTCACAATATTTTCAATTATTGTAGCAAATGAGGCCAATTCAAATTAAATTTAGCAGCCCTCCTCGTTGTCCAAATGTACAAATCTTTTAAATTTGATCTCAATCAGTCCATTCTAGATGGGGTTTAGCCATTACAGCCATACAAAATGAGCCCCCACTGACTGACACGTTAAAGGCAATCTGTGCTAAAAAAGTCAACTTCTTTTTTATATATAATTATTTATTTTCAGACTCTCCAGACTGTTGCTTGAGCAAATCTGAGACAGTTTTGTGAAAATACTAGGACTTTCCTACTA
Organism: Olivaichthys viedmensis; assembly: GCA_028565825.1. Taxonomy (NCBI): domain Eukaryota; kingdom Metazoa; phylum Chordata; class Actinopteri; order Siluriformes; family Diplomystidae; genus Olivaichthys; species Olivaichthys viedmensis. The sequence continues at coordinate 13,696,466 of JAOUQW010000042.1, read as the reverse complement.
TTTCTGTCATGGGCCCGGCTGAGCGCGCGACATAGCGTGTTTTGTTTCCTTGTCTGTGACGTGTGAGTGTTGTTAAATGTTCCCAGCTGTTCCTCGTTCGTCTCCCTCGATTATTAAGTGTTTAAATACCCGCTTGTTTCCGTCCTGTGTTGTCGCTCGTTGTTTATGTATGTTATTGTGTGTGTTAGTCACGTCTGTCGCGGCGTGAGTCTGTTTGTTTCCCCCGATCTGTGTAAAGAAAATAAACATGTTTAAGTGCAAAAGAAGAAGCCTCGCGCTTGTGTCCGCACCCCCGAACCCAACCGTGACAATTTCCTTCTGAAATCTGATTAGTTGATGGTCTTGATCGGACAAGTGGTTCCTGAGAAAGTTATTTGAAGGTTATAGCACCCCCTATTTATTAAAACACCCCAAACTCAGTGTTTCAAACCGTTACTAAATCATCTACTGGATAAGCATTTAAAGTTACATGAGAATCCATCAAAGCATTCATGAGTTACAGCTGTTTAAGTTAACCAAGCCTCTCCCCAGAAAGATTGACTAACGTGTGATTGACCAGCCATATTGTTTACAAATATGAACATGTTTTTAATTGTTGTTTAATTGTTGAGGTTCACACTCTTGCAGGTATTGTGGGGATCAGGCAAAACCTCTAGAACTAGTTTGAAAAAGTAATAATAATAATCATAATAATAAATAATAATAATATTTATTTATAAAGCACTTTTCATTTTGAGTTCAAAATCTCAAAGTGCTTTACATAAAAATTATCAGAAAGTCAAAACAAAGTATTTATGATACATTAAAGAACCAATGTACAATTGCAAATTAATTGACTATAGATATAGTGTTAGTGCTATAAATCATGAAAAGTCTATTTAACAAGAATAGCTAACAAGACCCAATAGCTATGAATAAGCTAAATTAAACAAGTATGTTTTTAATCTGGATTTAAAAACACTTATTGAGCTGGCGTTCCTAACGTTCTCTGGAACACTATTCTAGAGTTTAGGGGCGATATAAGAAAAACATCTTCCACCAGCTGAGCTGCAAGTGATGCTCAGGATTAACAGTAGACCTGTCTCAGCTGAGCGAAGCACTCTGGATGGGCTGTACTGCTTCAGAAGATCAGCAAGATACGCCAGAGCTAAACCATTTAGAGCTTTGAATGTCATAAGCAGGACTTTGTAGTCTATGCGGAACTTAATAGACAGCCAGTGTAGCTTGACTAGAACTGGGGTAATGTGCTCGGGCTTTCTTTTCGTGGTAAGGACGCGAGCTGCTGCATTTTGAACTAGCTGAAGCTTCTTTAAAGAGACAGCAGGGCAGCCAGCCAGCAACACGTTACAATAGTCAATTTTCTTGAGGTTATGAAAGCATGCACTAGTTTCTCAGCATCATGTAGGGTTAACATATTTCTTATTTTGGCTATGTTTCTCAGTTGATAATACGCAAAAAGTAGGTTTTGAATAGCTCAAAATCTAATTGGGTGGAGGTAGATGACTTTGTGTGACTTTGGTCAAGGACTAGGTTGAAAAAAAAAGAAATTTGACTTTCACAGTTCAGGATGGGCTAAAACATAAAACGTTACCCTACTGTGCTGTCAATAGGCCGATGAAGATCCCCTCATTTGCCTGAGTAGTCTTACGCTTTTTAAACCCTATGGCGGTTTAAGGTGTAATAAAAATAATAATACTATTAATACAGGAACAACAAAACAACAACAACAACAACAATGATTAAAATAGTAATATAGAGACAACATCCAGCATCCTTGTGCTAAAAAACACATTTGTATAACCCCATGTCATGCAAGGCTAGTTTATATGAATGCAGTTCTGTTGTAAACAGTACAACCTCAGTAACACGGCTGAGCCAGAACTCGTTAGAGAACTATCCTGCTCTTTATTAGCCAATGGCACGCACCCTCGACTAAACACATTGAACCGGTGGTAGGATTTCTCAACAACTCTTAAGGAAAGAGGAAATTCATTTGATTATGGGCATGGGCTCTTTGAAGTAGCTCACGAATTTTTTAAATTTTTTTGACATGGTACAAAATCCAGGTAACGATTTGGAGCCTCTTAATTTGAGGCCGTTATTTCCTTCTTTCCAAGTGCGTTATAATCAATGGCTACATCCAAAACACACCATATGTTAGCATAGTTACCATAGGCAGAGTTTTATTTTGACATGGAACAAAGGAATGTTGCACACTGTGATAGCTTAACCAACTAAAAACCAAATGTAAATAATTATCTGGGTTCTTATATATACAGCCTATAACTATGTAAGCTAACAGTACTAACAGTAGCTCTTATCAGGACTGTGAGCACTGTTCTGTTTTTAACAGCACCGAGTCTGATACATCTTTATTACACTGTGATTTAATTTTGTAGCTCAAGTTTGTTGCAGTGAATTAGAGTGACTCAAAGAGAACACTGAAAGAAAGTGGGTGTGTATGAAGATACAAGAAGCGAGGCAAATACAATTGGCTACCAAATTTGTTTTCATGATAGCTCAGATTTGCTTTCATGCTAGCCCCTTGGGTTCCTTATGGAAGACCAGAGGTAGAACAAGACAAACCAGATAGAAGGTGCAATTTAGATTAGATTAGATTATTTATTTAGATTTATTCTTAAAATTATTTCTACATTAACTGCTGAGTAGTTATCTGTCTATCTATCTATCTATCTATCTGTCTATCTATCTATCTATCTATCTATCTATCTATCTAAATATATATATTCAGTTTGGATTCAGTTTGTCTCTTTTTGTAGTTTAATGCTAAAAAAGTTTTAATAAGCAGCACTCCACCTATGAGTCAACCTTAGGTTTTTCCTCTGCTGTGTGTCATGAGTGTCTGTTCATGTGTGTTGTGAGTGTGCCTGTGATATAGGGGTGGGTCTAGCTCAGTCTCCCGCGTGACGGAATTGCACTAGATGGAGTTGGATGCTCCCAGAGAGAGAGAGAGAGAGCTAGGCTCGCCGCGCACACACACAGCTGGATGCTGTCCGGCCTTTTAAAAAGGGATTTATGTGGAGCTTACTTAAGAATGACTACAGAGAACTGCACAATAAACAAGGCCTTTTTAGGGCTGTAAACGTAGCTCAATTGATTTAGGAAATGATTACAAAAATATAAATTTTTAAAGGTGATCATTTTTCCACATTTGGCTTTTGTTTTTTTTTTTGTTTGTTTTTTTGCACAACGTCCATAATTGTTCATGGGGGATATCTAACAGGTATTTTTTGGGGGACAAAAATTTTAAACAGAACTGATGCAAAGTGTTTGTCCCGTTCCAGCGTAAAGAGGCAAACCTCGTTGTTTGAAACCTAGTGCGGATATCCATACAGGCTACATTGAGATCCTCTTTGAGACAGAATGAGTCTCTCAGCACGCAACAGGTAGGATGAACTTCAGCTTTCTTTTGTATGAATGCATTTTTAATTAATCAGAAATGTATTGGACCTCTAAAAACTAATCTCACTATGTTTAACAATTTGCCAAGGCGCCTGACAGGTTTGGTTAGACTTCTTCATGCCTAAGTATTTTTAAATGACCTATAGCAACTCAAGGTTAACTAACAGGTTATACAAATATTGGTGTAAATGTAAGTTAACTGGTATTTTGCACGTTTCTAAGTTTGTTGCTCTATGAATCCCATGTGCCAATATATTATTACTATTGCCAATATACAAAATTTAATCTGTCCTCTTTAGAAGTCACATTTGTAATAATAATAATAATAATAATACTTGCTACTCAAGCTTTAATTTAAATACAGAAAAATTATGTTCTTGAAGTAATAGGCTAATATTATTAGGCATAATGTTGTCTGTGTTTTGGAGGTCGTGTGTCAAGTCGAAATATGAGACCGCTTCAATGACTCCATCTGAGACTATTAAATATCCTGTTTGTTGTAGGACATGCTCTATATTTTAGTCTCTTTATTGGTTTTTAAAGAGCATGCACATTTAAGGAACAAGATACTGGGAGCTGCTGATTTATTCTGGCACTATGCACTTGACAGTGTTGATCTGCCTGTTGATAAGAGGAGCTGCAGGCTGGGGGACAGACTTATAGCATTCACCTTGGTCTCTCTCTCCTTGCCCTGAACCCAGTGGCCAGTATCTCATTTGTAGTCGGCTGTTGCTTTCTCTGAGAAAAAGAGTCAATGCTGATGAGGGAGATTTTTTTGTTTTGTTTATTTGCTCTTTATTTTACAAATGCATGTTGATTTTGGACAATCTTTTTCTTAATTTGTTTGTGGCTAATTCTAAATGTATTCAACCTTTGATATTCTGCAAGTTGGTACCAACAGTCCTCCTTTAAATATGAAGCTTTCCAAACCACCACATAGAACTGCAGAACTGACAAGAGAAAAGTTAAATAAATGAATATCCCAAGTATTAAATATTTATTTAAGTATCAAAAACTATCTACCATGTTTTTGCACGTACAAAATAGAATGTGTGCTGTACGTACAGATTGAACAATATATATGGATTGAACAATATATACAGATAGAACTGTATAGCAAGTTTTGAAATTAAATTGAGTTTTTACAGTTAGTCTTTATATGTCAAGCCTATATTCAGTTAATCTTTTTAAAGAGACACCTCAAACATAACCGGATAGAGACAATTGCTAAAAGCAGAGCCATTATGTCTTTTAAGCACCAATGTGGCTTTTAACTCATCCTACTATTGGGCATAGAACAGACCAGACATCTACTTAGCTTTGTTCTGTACTTTATTACTGACTGTGTTTACAGCCTGTTTATTGCTCTGGTCTTTTCATGGATCCGCCTCAACTTGCAGCCAAATCTAGTGCTCAGTGGATTATGCAGGTCTGTAGGGTTTTTGGAGCATGTACACAGGGAAAAAGAGGGCATAGCTGGATATGTTGGATTTACTGCACATCCTCTGGCTTTTTTAGGGCTCATTTTATTACACCAGTAGACAGTATAGATTATTTGCATGCCCTCTTGAAGGCTCTCCCTTGGTGGCAGCTCTCTTTCAATGCTACTTAAATAATTAATCAATCAAAAGGACCTACAAAGCGGGCAATTTAATCTCCTGATTGTTGGATGAAGGGTTTCAGTTGCTAGTTTCAGTTTGTTGTTAGACTGAAAGGAAGCAGTGGGCAAGAACCAGACTCCTGTGTAATAGATGGGGGAGCAAAGACAGAGTTCAGAGTGACGTTAAAGAACCCCTTAATAAGATGATCATTCGTACAGAAGATGCCTCTCAAGCCCTCAGTAGGCTGCCTTATTAGGACAGAAAGGAACTTTATAGTGTGACATTTTCCAGTAGATTAGATTATCGAGCATCTTTCTCTCTCTCTCCCTCCTTCTCATGTGAAAGTTAAAAAGGATTCATAATCGTGTAGTTTCGTTAAATCTAATAAAATAAAATAAAAACTGTACCAAAAGAGCAGTTGGCTTCTTGCATGATTGCTCATCTCTGGAGTCGCCTTTCTCTCCTGGTTCCAGGGCGATGGCATATCCCTGCGTCAAGCATGACACATCTCTCCCAATTAATATCTTCAGCTTAGACCTCGAACAGCAGGCTCTGGGAGTTTTTGGCTCGTGCTAATAAATATGAGAAAGGTGTTGAAGACATTTGTCTATTATTCATCATTAAAGGCAAATAAACATTGAGAATACATTCTCTGAGGCAGAGCAGAATGAAGGTAGTGTTGTGAAGATGATGGAAAGGTAATAACCTATTCCTAAGAACTCTTGCTCATTCATCTAATGGTTGATGTGGGGGATGGAAATAGTCCAGGTATTTTTGTACATCTATATGTGTGTCTGTATGCAGCTGTGTGTATCTGCGGGTGTATGTTGGTCTATGTCTCTGTGTATGTTAACAATCACATCCTTGGCCACACTGTCTGCTTTAGGCGAGAGATAGGGGATGTGGCTAAAAGCTTTCTGGATTTTGTTAAGCACAATTCCACAGGATACGTTTTAGGAAGTAACTTGACATTCCACGTTACTACCACTGTGACGTTCCGTGTGACTTCTCTGAAGTGATTAATCAAAACACCTGCAGGTATAGCAGTATGTGCCATGCGCTTGAGTTTACTTCAACAATGTGGTTCGAATCTAGTGTGCTGTTTTTTTAAATTTTTTATTTACATGCTACATGTTTCACATTTTACAGTTTAAATTATTTAATATATTCAGAGTGGAGGGTACACAATTTAGATGGTACACAATGTTGCTTGTGATCAGTCACCTGGACTACAGTGGGGAAAAAGACTTCTCTCTGAGATTCTTTTGCAAATTCTGTATCAAACACAGCCGTGTTTTACTTATTTGCACAAGATTTTTTTTCCCCAAGTACACGTGGACGTATATTTTCATCCGGGCTGGTCAATCCCAAGATCAATCCAAATCGATTCTCTCTTGGTCTCTATTCAGAGGGAAGGCCATACTTATCTAATTTGTCTGGTCTTTCTCTGTGTACTTCATCATTATTGAATCGTTGTTGAACAATGGTCGTAAACTCTCCGTTCACTGAGACTTCCTGTTCTTCAAAGATAAAAGTTAGAAAAATATAATTTTATTTATGTAAAAGCTGGTGATTTAGAAGAAAAGCAACTGAATAGTCTTGAATATTCTAGTTTAGTTGTTTGTAATGCAGTCCGTCTTTTTGTATTTTGGTATGCTAAGAATCAGCACATGCCTTCTTCACTTTCAAAACAATGGTATATCCAAAGGAACTGCGCCCTAATATGGCTCTGCTTTTCTAGATACCTTCAGGCATGAAGTGTCTCTTGCGTAGTTTCAGACCGGCTATCTACATCTGTTTGAATTTGAAAGACAGATTCTCAGAATCATATATTTTGCTTTCATAAGAGAGGTGAGAGAGTGGGTAAATTGATGCCTGACTCTTGTGCTATGATGTTTCTGTCTTCAGACTGAAAAAGACATGCTTCTGTGTCCTCATTGTTTTCGAAAAATTGAGTAAACATGTTTTTACTCTTGACAAGACAAGTTGAAGGGCATTGACCAAAAACTATTTATGGTATTGTTTCATCGTGCCATGACTGCTAGACATGATGAGCCACAATGAATACTATTGCATTACATGTTTAATTGTGTTAAGGATTACGATGTGAAAACACCATTATGAAAGTATTACATAAACTATTATAGTATTATACTTTACATTTGGTGTAAGATGCAATAGTTCAAGAGTCTAGCGCAGTCTGTCAAAGAATTGTATTTTATATATCATAATTCAGTAGAAATCCAGCATTTTCATGGGTGTTTTTTTGACATTCCGACTTAAACAAGTAGTTTTAATGTTCATGTCCATCTCCACCTCTCTTCCCGGCAGGTCTTGGCACTGACAGACACGTTGTCACATGTAGGAGTCCAGAACATCTCTCCATTTTTTTTGGCACTCCCCCTCCTCCTTCCAGCATCTCTAATAAGACACATGCTCCTGGGCTGGGCTGTTCACTCACACCAGTCTCTCCTGGCTTCTGCTGCTGCTACTCGCTACGCACTCCTTCCAGTCCTGCATGGCTTCATGGGTGGAAGAGCCGTGCCCTCTCTTCTCACACACTCATCATCTCACTGTCTGTCTCCACACCTGAGCCCAGCACTGCACCCCCATTTCCCTCTCATCCTCATCATCTGCGTTATGGCTTGTGCCCTGGGTGTGTTTGGATTTGCAGCTGTATTAATCTCTGCTAAGGGAAGCGGAGGCCACAGTGGGCAGTAAACAGGTCCACCTGCCCCAGCGTGGTAAAGGGGGGCACCCTGCCACATCCGTCTGCCTGCAGGGGGAGTGCCAGCACCGCTGGGCAGCTGGGACTATGCAGCTGGGACTGGTGGCACTGGTGGTGGTCTTCCTCAGCTCTATGGGTTACGGCGACAGCCTCAAAATCCCCAGAGGAAGGAAGCAGAGACACAGTGAGTCATCACATCTGTGTTGCTTCCATTTGTTCTCTGTCTTGCGGGCTGTCTCTCTGTCTCTATCTGTCTCTCACGTTCCGTTTTCAGTTTCAGTTTAATGTGTTTTATTTGCGTGACTGGCATGACAGAGCTTTTGTTTATCATGTATAAATGTAAATGCTGCATCACATACACTAAAACTAGGATAATATAAGACTATAATATATCATCTAGAACTGTTCTAATCAGCCTTGTGTTGTGTCTCGGTCTCTGTCTCATCACAAAGTATTGGTTGCCTAGTGGTATAACACAGTGCTGTATTTGTTAATATAACTGCAGCTAAATGTAAATGTATATTACATTTGTTTATTTTCAGTCCATATTGTTTGCCCTTAAGGTTCCTTTGAGTCACTCTTTAAGTGCTTTGGTGATTATGTTAAGCTTTTTAGAGTTATTTACAGTGTGTATTGTTTAGTTAAGTGATTTCTTATGTTGTATTATGAATTGAACAAACAGAACTTTTAAAAACTTTGTAACATTATAGCCTAAAGTGTTTACAAACACACATAATATATTTGTGGATAGCTGTTCTGTTTTTAATGTTAAACGTTTTATAACTTCTAGCTTTTGAGATACGGAATCTTTTGGTAAGACCATGTACGTATATAATAATTGCAGACACCTGCTTTACAGTTTGATGAGTAGCATTACAACTTAACTGTTTTTTTTTTGTTTTTTTTTACTGGGAATCACTAGATTTCAGTTTCTTAAACAAATATAATATAATTCAGATGCCTGTTCCTCTTATTGAATAGTATGAAATTAATTAGAAATAGCAATATATTACAGTTGGTGTCATATTTTTATAAAAATCTTCAAATTACAATTTTATATAGGGAATAATCCCTATATAAAATGATAATCCTTGTTAAAAAAAAAAAATCAGTGTATAAAGAGCTTTCTCTAGGGAGCGATATAGATAATTGAGGCTCAGCAGAACATGTTCTTGTAATACACCTTCTGGAAATGGGCCATCCACTTAAGTACAAATGTGTGGACTTCTTTTGTAGCTGGTTAATTAATAAAATACTTTAAATGTTTTTTGACATGACCACAATGTAATACGAAATGGTTGGATAATCATTTCCTGCATCACAGAAGTGTACAGAGTGAAATAAATAATAAACCATAATCTCTCAGGAGGATCTTAAAATTCAATGCAGCTGACCAATAAGTTTGCCTGAAATGCATGACAACATTACTTTTAATATTGTTTCATCAAGGGCATAAATGGTTCAGACAACTGTTATTTCACAACAGGCTATGCTACTATCAAATGTTCATACTATCAAATGAGACTGCTTCTGAAAGGTTTGATTTCTCTGTACTCCAGTATTATGACACATTGCCTGATGTAATCTGTAATCCTGGAAATAGTCCTTATTCATAGTAGCAACAGATAAAATGGGATACATGGTTTTGTACATTTGGCTTTATAGTTCTGTTATTAAGGGGACTTTAAATGTACATTAATTTTACCACTTAAAATTTAAGCTTTTCTGGTTGAAAATGTAACACACACCTATGATTAATTAAACCTTTACCTTAAAATCTTATAACAATACTAATACTAATATTCATCTGTAATATTCATCTAACTAATATTCATCACTAATATTCATCAAACTTGCACTATTTCAACCAGCTATCCACACTCGCTGCATTCCTGGAAAATCAGTTTTGTGTGCTTTCTGGCCAGAACTGACTTTTGGTCCAAAAATGTCTCAGTTGTGATGTCCAGCTAAACTGAGCAAGATTCATATTTTCATTTTAGGAAAACAGACTGCAGTTCATTTATCCTCTGCTCATTTATTACCTCCAGGATGTTTAAGCAAAAGCAGAGCATTGGGCACAGATTTATGCTTGATCACTTAATATACGTTGACGTTGTGGATAATCTTTTTACTATAAGATGGGCATGAAAGGTTTCTTATGTTGCTGACATAATCTGCGTATATGCTCCTGTTTGCAGACTGTTAGGAAGTCTTGTGTTATAGTACAGAGGTGGCTGCTGCGGTCTTCCTGTGTATTGTGTTGAGATAACCTGTGTTCCATAAACCCGGCCCAAACAGTGATCTGCCTGAACTATCTATCATGCTCCATAGTTCCATAGTTTCTGCTGAGAGGCTTTTTTATTTCTTCTAGCTCTGAGGGAGGGGAAGGAATGCAGAATGAAGAATGCCGCTGTGATTGATGGGGCTCTGCACAAGAAGTGTAAAAGGACCTGTAGATCTAAATATGTTTAGGCTCACTCATTAAACTTTGATTCGAACATTCTGAGGTGGAATTCTCTGAAAGTTACATAGGCGGAACAATATGGCTCTCTTGGTTGCTCTTTTACGGTATATTTGGTTGATAACTGGGCGAGAGCTTTGTCTTTCTGGCAACAGTCTTTTATTGATGCTTATTATTTATTTTTATGTAATTAATCTGCAGAACACGAAAAGGAACAAGGGGAATGTTTTACACAGATGTTTTTCTGTACCTCAAAGGTTTCAGCATAATTTCTTCATACTTATATGTTTTTTTGGGCATATGTTCAGTTATGTTCCTACTGCCTCAGCTGTTGTATACTGTCATGTACTGTTGTAAGATAAGAATGAGAATAAGCACAGCAGGGAGAGTTCCTGTGTTGGCTGTCAAAATCTAACTGATAAACTCTATCCGAATGATGAAAAAAAAAATATGGCACTCAATATCCACACCTTGAACTCATTTTCTCTTAGTTAAATATTATGGGATAATGATTTCTTCATTATTAGCAGTGATAGGATCATGGCTTACTGCTTGCATGCAGCCCCATGCCGTGTTGCAAGATTTGCAGTGGGTGCAGCTGAATCACAGATTAATATATATTTTTGACGCTTTTACCATCCACTTTATCTCTGCTAGACAGATTTTGCAGATGAATTGTGTTGAGAGTGTGTATATTAAGAGCTGATAGCACATAGAACCATAAATCAGTGCAGATGACCGTGGTTTTAACAGCAATTGGCCCCAGAAACAGGATGTGCATTTTATGTAATCATTTATTTATGTTATTGGCTACAGGGACTAACTGTTTTGGACCATGCTAGGAGTTATACTGCAAGCATGTATATGAGTACTTGCGTGAGTTTAATTATTGGTGTCAGTTGCCAGGTTCGCGAGTGTTTGTGTTCCTGAAATGATAGGAAACTATATCTAGTGAACTGTCTGGAGGAAAATTTCTGGAGGAAACATTTCTTTCATAAGCATGCTGATCTTATTACTGACACTGTTGCGATGGCTGAGTCACTGCATGTTCACCCATAAGGGGTGTGATATCAATACCTGGTTTGATATATATTAGTATGAGATGTTCTTCCCCGCGGTTCTGTCAAAAAAAAAATGTTCAGGATTTCTGACAGGCAGATTCAAGTACACAATGAAAGACTTCAAACTAGGTGAATTGGACACAGACGTTAACTCTTGTGTGTAACAAGATTAATTACTGCCAGGTTTATTGCCCGGTGGCCTAAAGCACCTTTAAGGGAAAAGTCAATGTCTTATACGCCGTTAAAAGTGCTTTAGGCCATGAGGCAATAAAGCTGATAGTGATTAATCTTGTTACACACAAAGGTTAATGTGCGGGTGAACGCGGAGGACTACTTTCTTTACTTACTTTTTGAAATAATCATATTGATGCCTTTGGAACTAAAATGTATTTGTTTTATTTCTTGATGGTGAGGGGACATATTAATAATATTGCAATAATAATACTTTATCTGTTGCTTCTGTTGTTGTCTCCCTGTTGTCTCCCTCTCTGTGCCTCAGCAGCAAGTACTGATGGGCCGGCATTGTGCTCCAGTGGTTGTGAAAGCTGCTCCGAATACAACGGATGCACAAAATGTCGACCACGGCTTTTTATCCTCTTGGAAAGAAATGACATTCGTCAGACAGGGGTGTGCCTTGCCACTTGTCCAGTTGGATATTATGGTATTCGAAATCGGGATGTGAACAGGTGCACTCGTGAGTATTAGTGTGTTTCTGAAACATTTCTCTGGAGCATTTTTAAATCCTTACAGAATTAAAAGAACATTTTACCTAAATAGGTTTTAAGCTTGGAGGAACTAGCAGTAACTGATCTTCTGCTCCAAAATTCATGTTTCTTGCCAAACAGACCCACCAGTGGCATTAAATCAGTGTCTTACCGAGCCAGTGATCTGTTTTCTCTTACTTTGTGGGTGAAAAACAGGAATTGGAGGGAAAAAAATCAAAAGCAAAACATTGGTAATACACTGTTTGTCTGTTTCTGTAAGGAAGTCTACATTAATACTTTGGCCTGTAAATACAGAGTTCATGCAAGTTCACCAAACCGACTACATTTTTCTACTCAAGCACTTGGAGCTTCCTGTATTTTTGAATGGGATTTGCCTTTTATTTGACTTTTATCATAGTTCATGCTACATTAATTGAATTGAATAATAATTATAAAATCTGAGGTCTATGATGTTCCCACGTGGGAAGATTTTACTATGATTGACAGAATGTCGAGGAAATCAGCTGCACGGTGTGCCATATAAACTGATTAGTAGTATCTCATTATGGAAAAGAACGAATAGTTTTCAGTCAACCTGTCTGAGCTTTTCTTGTTGTAAATTGCAGAAACCTTTCCCATATTTTGGAGCATATTTTGATAGCCAATTAGTGTGAGCTGCAGCTTGAACTCATTATAATTTGTTTCTGTAAGAAAATGACGTCTTTTGTTATGCAAGATACACTCTTGCATCACATTACTTAATCTGTCTCAGATGTTGGTGTGATTTAGCTATTTTCTAAATGGTCATTAAAGGTAATCTCAATTCGGACATGACAGTGAAGGGTATTATCCTACGGTGTTTGTGTTTCACAACCAAAGCCATGGTCTTTCTCACACTATTGATAACCATTCACTTCTATAATCCTCCATACCAACAGGGTCCCACAGTGGCATTATAAGAATTTGCCTGATCCAACTCATGAAATATATGAAATTCCATGAAGTAGTTATGATTAGGGTGCAGGGTGGGTTTAGTATAGCTGTTGTAGCTTCATTTGTATATAATTCAACAAAATTTTTCAAACTCATTAGACTTGATTCTGTATAGATTTGAAAACAGATTTGTTATTGATATTAAGTTTTGATGTGTCCACAAGTGTGGTCTCCTTATAAATATTACTGTTCAAACTATTGGAATTTATTTAACAGTTGACTCACATCTATTGAAGAATTAGAAAATGGGGGTAAAAATACTGCATGTGAAATTTTCTGATGCCATCAGATGTTCATTTAAACATGCTTAGGAAGACTTACTCTGTGTTAAATTGGATTAATGCATGGCTACAGTGAATGTTAGCCCTTCATTTCAACCTTGCTGCTTGAGCCCCTCAATGGCTCACACGCTTCAATTATTAAATCAGCGGCCTGTATTAATGAATCTAAATCCCAGAGATGACGTCTTAGCAACATTTGTCTTACATTGATGGTATGATTGTATCTGTTTGAGTGAAATTGTACAGTCTCCAAATTTTACATGTTAAATTAAGCTTTTTAAGGAAGTAATTAATAGTAGAGGTTATAAAAAAAAACATGTAGCAAAAATAGTCATCTCTTGTTTATTTGGCCCCAACCGGGTGGAATAGATATGAGTGTGCAAGTGCTCTAATTGTGACTACTTACTACTTAAAATACTTCTTGTAACAGGTTCTCATGCCATAAGCTAAATTTTAATCTTCTCACTGGAATCTGTTTTACTCCGATCATAAAATGCTATGAACCATTTATTTTATTTTTTATTTTTGCCTGGTGTTAACTAGATTTACTACTTATATCCAGATGCATGTATGAAACATTATGTGACATGGCTGAATTAAACATGGTCACTCTGGTAATTTCAGAATTAGATAATAATGATTTGGTGGGAAGCATATTCTAGTAGTCCTGTTGGTAGGTGTCTGTTTTTCATTCCCACAGTGTTCATAATTGCCCCCAAATTAAAGTAGTTTGGTTGTTTGTTTGACTGAAGAATCTGAGCTTGTAATGAGATGGAAGTGCAAGGAGCTGCACACAGTTCTGACGTGCAAGACTCTTGGACTGGATTTGCTCACCCCTGCTGGTTTTTAAGAGGAGAGGAAGAGCAATGGTTAAGGGGTGAATGTATGATTTTAAGAGGTTTTTGGATGTTATTTATGGTATAGCTTACTGCCTGCATATATCATCTCCCCAGATTATTGTTTTCCCCCCTTCACCAATAAATATCCCAACAACGGTTCTTCAGCCTGCACAGTTTCTTCTCAGTAATGGACAAAATATATATTATGTATCCATTTTACTCATCATAGAGGATAGAGAGCTACAAAGTATAAATTCACAGACAGCATTAAGTTGAACAGTAGAATAAAACATGTAGGCTGCTACATTTTTCCTTTATTACCATAACTCTTTTTCTCTTTCTTTCAGAATGCAAAATAGAAAATTGTGCAGACTGTTTCAGTCGAACATTTTGTGCAAAATGTAAGGAGGGCTTATATTCATACAGTGGCCGGTGTTACTACAGCTGCCCCGACGACTTAATCACCATCAATAGCACCATGGAGTGTGTGGGTGAGTGACCCTGCATTTCCCAAATAAAAAAGCTGACATGCATTTCTGAACTTCATATGTATGATGCCGAAATATGTGGAATACCACTGGAGTGATACTGTACTATGTATGTACTTTATACTACTAAACTCTGTAGTATAAATATCCCAGCTGGATCCAATAGATGCTCTGCAGTGTCTCTGTCCTCCAGAAACTAGGCTATCAATCTTTCTGTTTCACAAATTTTACCTACTTAATTTGTTTTCATAGGATATGAAACAAAAACCAAATATACCACACTGATGTCAAATTGATACGTATTTAAATCCTCTTGAGGTTTGATAAAGATTCTGTCCACAAAACCCAAGTTATAAGTTATAGCTTTGGGATGAACAAAGTAGAAAGTAGAAGTATCACTTTCATATGAGGTAGTATTTGAGATTGGTGGACATTCAAGAAATTAAATTATGTTTCCAAACATGGGGAGAGCAGACACAGGACAAAATACACATGGGATTCTCCCGTCTTTCTTAAAAAGCATATCCAACTCACATTATTTTATAATATCACCTTTCCTTCACTGCAAAGCAATCATGGTATTGGCAAAAGAGGAAACCTGGTGGGATACTCTGTTCTCTATTTTTTTCTGTGGTTTCTCAATCACCAGTAAAAGGAACTTTGGAGGGAGGCCTGCTGGATGATAAGGGCTTTATTGATTTGTTCTGAAAATTGTTCTATCATAAGCAAGCAAACCCAGTGCTAATAGCATTACTCTCAGAGACTGAGCCCTGGCTCCCCCAAAGTTGTTTGGCTTTTATGTGGGGAGCTTTAACTCCTAAGGTAACATTTTGGCATCAGCCATGCTGTCTTATCTTCATCAATACTCAAGAAAACTCCACTAAGACAAATGTTGAAATTTCGTCTGCGATTGAAAACAGCTGAGAATACATGGAAGTCATGACCAGAGCTTGACAGTGTATCATAGGGTTGGATAAAAACGAAACCCGCCACATATAATCATAACAAAGTTTCTCCCGTTTAGTGAAGAGAAACAAGCGAATATGAGTGATGCTGGATATTACCAATCTGAATCTCCGCCATGAAGTCCTTAGGGTTCACTGATATGTTTTCCTTCATATTTGTTTGAAGTAACCCCTGACCTGGAGCTTAGGCACTGAGTCAACCTGATCTTGGAATAAATAAAAGTATTTTTTTTCCCCCTCATCAATGAGGCCAATGTGGTTCAATTTTACTTTGTTACTCATTCTAGTGCGATGTGAGCTGGGTGAATGGAGTCCATGGGGCCCTTGCATGAAGAAAAACAAAACATGTGGTTTCAAAAAGGGCAACCAGAGCCGTAGGAGGGAGCCTACACAGCCCCCTAGTCCAGCCACCATCAGTGGGTCTGCATCTCTTTCTACCTGCGCTCCTGAGACTGAGACACAGAAATGTAGTGTGCTGAAGAGGATCCCCTGTGGAAAAGGTAAGCACCAGGGAGGAAGTAGGGAACCCCCAAAACATGATGACTCATGTGAATATATAGAGATATAAATTCAGTTTTAAGACTTGGGCATATTTAAAACTGAGCCCTGGCTCCCCTAAGCAAAGCAAATATTTGCTCACTTAAACTGTAAGAGAGTGCAGATGTATATCTGTTAGCAGTCAGCGCATGTAACCATTGCCACCTCCCCATGGAACTGCAAGCATCCCAAGCTAAACTCCTAAGTTTTAAGGGAATGTTTTTTACACACTGAAACTTGGGTATAAGCTAATTTGCTTATACCCAAGCTTAAACCCATCCATAAGCTAATTTGGGTTTAATCATCATAAAGACAAAGTTTGTGTCACAATACAACAGAAATAAATCTGTGAATATGAACAGTAAACAAACAGTAGCCCAACTGAAGATACTTAATTTGAGGGCAAGCTTGTTTTTGTTGTTTTCACTTACTGAGGTTAACATCAAAATGACATTCAGGCACTCGAAAGGAGATGGAAGTAAAATGCCCCTGCACACGGGCTGTAGATTTTAGCTGTAGATAAACTATTTAGACCTAAAAATAACTTTGTGTCTTAAATGGCTTCCTCAGTTCACCTTCCTTGTATTTCAGAACAATAGCATGTTTCAGTACAATTGTCCATCAGATATGGAATATTTTGGACAAAATGAAAAGATATTGTGGATTTCTATGAAAAATAAATCACTGTTTATTGGCCAGTTGGCTATAGTTGTTAATAATCTCTCTGGCTGTTAACATACAGCAAAAACCTGCCAGTGCAATACATCATGAGTTTTACAGAAGGGGCTCTGATGTTTTTGAGTTGGAACACTTATTTACTCATAACTTTGCTTGACCACTCATTAACTCATAACGCACCAGACTGCAGCCTTACATAAGTTTCTTACTCTGTCTTCTCATCGGCTGAGAAGCATGTTCTTTTTCAGGGGAGAAGTGGACTCCATGCTGTACCGGATATGACAGCACCACCTGAGAAATGAGAGGCAAATTTACACTGCATGACGCCCTCCTTGTGGAAAGAATTTCAACCATGGGTCCATAAGAATAATTAACAGTGAAATATTATAAACTACCCCATAAAAGTGCTATACTGCCTGCCAAATTTCTAAACTTGGTGACTACTTGTCGGAAAGAGAGCGGTAAGATGGGGCTTGACATGTGCAAAGCATTTGTTTGCAGTAATTTTTAAAAAAACATAAAGTTCAGATGTGATAAGTTAGAGCTCTGTCTGTTATTTTCCTCTCCCACTCACTCTTTAACCCACCTTTGTGATGTGAATATGGGAGAAATCATTCTTTTCTGTAAATTAATGTGTAGATTTTTCATGTGTGTAAATGTGCACCATGTGCTAAATTAGCAAGGCTGTGAATACATCTGCTGGAATTGGCTGACACGGCTGCTGTAAAAATCACAGGGGGCAGAGCTTGTATAACATCAGTGATTTACTGGTCTGCAGATCTCACGCTTTGTGTCGATTTGGCTGAGCTCTCACTCTTTTTTACTCCTTTTTCCTGTAGCTTAATAAATAGGTTTGCACGAAAACTTAATTTGCTGAGCGCGTGATTGCCTTTGTCAGGCACCAGTGTTTAGGTTGGATTGAGGGGAGCTGTAATCATTGCTGTCATAAATAAATAGAGCTCCATTAGTGCTTTATCAGAGGTGAGCTAATGACTATCGTACATGCTGAGCCTGAGGCTAGGATTCCACTCCTGCTTGGTGATGGGGCCGTTGCTCTCTTTAAACTGATGTTAGCCCGCAAATCATCATTATCAGAGTCTAAGATGGAGGCACATCGTGAACTTATTGCTACTAAATTCCTTTTGTGAGTGGGGGTGTTTTCTACAGGGTGAACAATATTATTCCAGAGACCCTCTGAAACTGGATTCAGTTATGCAAAACCGCACGTACATGTCTGGAACTCTCCAGGTTAGTTAGTTACTCTAAAGCCCAAAAAATCACACGCAATGTCTTCTTGTTATTTCTTGTGCCAGTCCCTTGTTCTATAAACTTAAGTAATTCATGGATTTTGTTGCGAGTCAAACTACATTAAATTGTTA
>JAOUQW010000042.1:13630370-13647716 GCA_028565825.1 Olivaichthys viedmensis | reverse complement strand
CTTTCTACAAATGATTTGAAACCAAAGTGCATAAACACTAGAATCATATTACAATCATTTTATAGATGGATCTGAAAAAAAAAGGAGTTTATATCACTGAAAACATTGATTCCAAACTTTTGAGCAGTGATTCAAAACTTTTGAACGCTAGTGTTTATATACACACCTATAACCATATAACAGAAGAGAAGGCCTAACCCTGTGGCTGTAATAGTGGAAAAGAGCCATTCCAGGAAGAAATATGGTAGGAATATTCCCTGTGTGAGTCACTTCTTTCTTTTTTAGCTTCATTGCAACTATGGAAAATTAAGCTAACCTATCAGCGTGTGCCATTGTTTTGTGTGCATATTACACACAAACTACATGGTTGTAATGCGTACATTTAGCTTTGTCTATATGTAATGTGCAGACTTTTTTCCCCTCCTTTTTACAGTTTTCACTTTATCTTACAATGATAAACAAAAAGCAATTGTGTTGCTCTAAGGGGCAACAGTGGCTCAGTTGGTTAAAGTTTTGTGTTAATGATCAAAAGGTTGTGAATTCAAACCCTAGCACTGCCAGAGAGCCACTGTTGGGAGGTTAATCCTCAGCTGCTTATTTTTATGCTTAGATTGTATTCTGCTTCACTTGACTTTGAACAAAAGCATCTGCCAAATAAAAGAATGGTAACGCTCACATAAATGATGTGAATACATTTCTTCATATACTGTGAGAAATGGAAATAGAAATTGAGCAATGATTACAAAAGCACAAATAGAAAGGCAGAGACAAAAAGAGGGCTGTAGATCCTAGGAGAAACCATTGCCATGCTTTTAATCAAACATTGGGAAAGGACACCAGCACACCAGGACAGTGTGATCAGTCTGCTGTCTGGAGAATAGTCAGGCAGCTCAAAGCTCCAAGTCCGATTTATAAAAAGGTTATTTTTGTTTATTCTCTCAAATCACCCTGAAAATAACAAAATGATGAAAATGCAGAAGGGAAATGTTAATTTGAGTATAAATATATCCACAAACAGTAAAAATACATCTTGTATGTTGTGTCAGCTTCTTATGTCTCGTACAGATTATTCATATTATTATATAGTCTGGGATAAAAGGCCAAAATAAACGTGTGGCATAAATTTTCCACAGTATTGCACACTCTTTTTAATGCTGATAGGATGGCCATCATTTTGTACACCAGAGCGCTCTGAAGCATACTATGTAAGTATGCATTTATTTATTTATTTGTTGTTTGTTTGTTTGTTTGAAATGTTTAAAGGTATATAAAAAAACACATGTATATCACTGCACAAAAATGATACTGCTCTTCATATTACTATTCATGCCGTCATTTTTTATCTACTGCTTTATTTTAGCAGAGCTTCTAGGTGCAGTATGTTAGAGCATTATTTTTCTGTGGTCAAACAAACTGAACAGTAAGAAGTATAGGCACTAAAGTAAAAGAGATGACAGATTCCAGAGACAAGATCAGGACAGTGTCTGCCTGACAAGACTCCTTTGCTGTTTTTCTGAAGTGACAGAGACTTCATCAGTGAAATACAGGGAGAAAAGTCCATTCAAGAGGCTGTGTGTTTGCACTTGCCATTGCCTCTGGCTTTGGCTTTCACTCTATCAGATAAGGCAAAACAGGAGAAACAGAGAGGAAAGAGGCAGAGAATGAGTCTTATCAGAGGAAGTAAGGAGGCAACTGCGTGGAAAAGGCAGATAAAACCCTAAAAACAGATCTGAACATTCACACTAGTTCACTGAAACATTGCTTTTTTCAAAACCACTGTGTCGAAACAGACAGAAGGCTCTTTTGTTGTAACAAAGTAGTCAGAGAGTATACTCCAGGCTGTGGAATTTGCACTGTCCTTGGATGATGCCTGTAAAGCCACATCATGGTCATCCATGAAAACAAAGCCGTCTGGTCCTTGTTGTTTACTCTTCACGGTCCACATAGAGTTGGGGTTTGAACATTGTTAGTAAACAATCTCTCTGACTTTGACCTAGAGCTGACGTCTTCCACATTTTTCCTTCACATAAGGACATTAACAACCTGTTTGCTAAATCCCTCTTGTGCAAAAATGTGCAGAATTTATATTTCTATAGTTTTAGGTACAAAGGGGAAGGAAAATTATGTTTACCGAAAGTAAAAAATTGCTGAAGAGGAAAAAGTGCAAAGGACACAGAAGTAGCCGGTTTGGACATATCTTTGGAGTAGATGTTTGGCAAAATGTGTACATAAGTCTAATTGATGAATGCTTTATCTCACTACATCTTCCCTCAATTACTACTATTATGCTAACATAAGTAGCACTTGACAACATCTGGTCTGGAAAACTGTTATACTTTAACATGCACTTTAACATGACCATCATCAGCAAAAAAGCTGTGGCTCTTCAGCCTAGACAGCTTGACTAAACATTGTATTCTGACATATGCAATGTCAGAATAAATAATACAATGCATGTGCACATGCCAAACCCCATGAGGGTTCACTCCATAAACAATTCTCTTTATGGAGTTAAGAGAAGAACAGCATGAGCTTCATTAGCTTTGCTGACAAATAAGAGCAGGGGCTTTTGACTGGCTTAACAGTGTGCAGCCTGATCTCAGGCCTTGACTCTGCTATATTAGCATTAGTGGGGTCAGGGCTGGCCAGAGGAACAGACGTACACAAGGTCTAACCTGTCATTCCGCTGAGCTCTAAAAGACAGCCTACTGCTACTGGGGGTGGCACAGGGCACTCCACTGGAGGTAAATCTCGTAAACATCAAGGACCCATAATGAGCACTTGCCATGTGGGCTGTCATTGACAGCCATGTAATTTGTCATTTTCCTGGCTTTTAACCAGAACAAAGGTGTAAAGGCAGGCCCATTATAGTGTCCCAGAAAACCACAGGCCCCTTATAGTGTCCCAGCAAAATGCAAGCTCTTATAGTGTCGCAGCAAACCACAGACCTCCTCCAGGCCATGAAAGATCTGTAAGATCTCATTTCATGGAGTCACTGCTGCTACTTCTTCAACAAATACAGTATAGCTTGGAATTAATCTCTCCTTTAGTGCTTCCCTCTGACTCCTTCTGAACCTGTATTGTCAATGTATACAGGTTCTTGTCCAAGTATAGTTCATGTAAATATCAAACAATTGCTATGAGATCTAACTATGAGTGCTATAGTGTCCTGGTGGCAGGAGCTCCAGCCAGAACAGCCCAGTGTCTCCATTTTTTCCGCAAAGGTCTAAAAACAATATCTAGGATGGCACTTTGTATTTATGTACACTGGCTCCTATTGTTTATACACCTTGTTAGGTTTTGAATTGGACCTTTTTAGTTACTGACTAGACCACGCTAGCACAAACCAGCATCTAGTCTTTCAGGTTATGAATTCTTACAGATTCTTCAAGTACTTTGTATTGTTGTTGTTTGTAAGTTGCTCTGAATAAGAGCGTCTTCCAAATGACTAAATGTAAATGTAAATATGCTCTACACTTTCAAAACACTAAGAAAAGGATATCCACTGACTTGGTTTTCCGCAGATTCCACATAACATACAGAACTGTACTGATTCAGCATCTACTGTATCTAACCACTTTAAGCTTGACAGGGTAGAGCACATTGGATCAGACCTGAGCAAAACAAGCTGTACTAAAAGTCAGAGTCTTCTAGAAGGGATTAGCTAAGCTACCTGTGTGTCCTGGAGGAGACATTACTCTTCCTTGTAGGGAGGGGCTTGAGGTTTTACAGGGATTTTAGAATGATATACAAAACCAGCAGCAAACCAAAGAAAGAAAGAGACACAAAAAGGGACCACTCAGAAAAAATGGTTAAGATCACCTACAGCACATGCAGGATTTATTTTACTGCTTAACTGATAAAAAAGGTATATCATTATCTGAGTATTGAGTGTGTTCCACTGACTACATGTGTATTCTATATTGCTGCTGAGTGGGTAAATGGGGAAATATGGGAAATTTGAAACTGAGCTGCCTTTGGATTTCATGGTTAGGATATAATCTATCTTTCACTGTGTGGACTCAATGGTTACAGTACATTCCAAAGGAATATGTGCAAATAGAGAAACTGACTCTCTAGATATCCTATATTACTCCTGATGTCACCATGAAAATAAAAATTGACATACTTTTATGTTCTATCTATAACTTCATAAATAGTTAAAAAAGAGGTCTTGCTTACATTTTTCCTCTAAGAAGATAGAAAAAGGCTGCCATACATTACAATTTCACATCTGGTTTCCATTGACAAAAGTATGCAGTCAACTTCAGCGTGCCAGAGTAGGTTTTGAAGAGTCACCGCCTAGAGAATGCAGGAAAGGCAGTCTTTTCTACACTCTGCTGTGCTACTTGCCGGTAAGAGATTAGCAGGCGAAAGGAACACAAAACTACTGATGACCCGTAGAGGATCAACTGAAATGCTAAGAGTAACATTGAAAATTAAAGGGTGGGGTAGATGAGAAGGTCTCCAGGGTACCGGAGTGAAGAGGGGTGTTCAGGGGCAACTGTATGACTGTACTAGAGGTCACAAGTATATTATTCCACTTAGAATAAACAAATATAATCCTAATCCCATGAGGCCACACTCTCCTCCCTTTCCCACTAACCATACAGAGCAGATTTATGACCAAACATGGTCATTGTCGTCACTGTCCTCCCTTTGTCATTAACCCTCCCCAAAAGAATAGGCCTGGACTTTCATCTCTAAAAACTATAAGCCCTGGAGCTTAATGAAGCTGTCTACAGGGTTCTCAATCTCGAGCCCTGTTTTAACAGCTCTAACACATCTCAGCTCTTGAAAATCTTAGCTGATGAGCAGGTTAGGGTCGGTGTGTAATAGCTTGGTAACTGCTTACCTCTTGTGGTCATCCAGGACTGCAGTTTGAGAACCGTTGTCTACAGTTATTTTGTTTCAGAACTGCAGTAATATCAGGTAATTTTGGTAATGAGGGCTCCAAAGAAAGAAGCCTTCTTGGTGATGTCAGGTGTTCTGGCTTGGTTGGAGCACAGAACATTGACCCTGTTCCTCAGGGTTCTCCAGCATGATTTAGTCAATTCACTGCTCTGATAGGCCTCAAAGTTAATCACCAGATTTAGTAGGTTTGTCAGAGCAGAGGAATCACCAAACTGTGCCAAACTCTGTCCCTTAAGGACTGGAATTGGGGAACTGTGCTGTAACCATTGATGAATTTGGTCAAGTACCCATGTGCTACATTCAAATAACCGACAATTTAAATGTCATTTAAACATCAACATTTGACATCAAGTTTGGCAAGTTGGAGAGTGTCAGCAAGAAGAAGAAAGAAACTTTGAAGCAGTTGAAAAATAGTTCAGTGACTATCTTTCCCACTAAAGCACGATATTAAATAAGGAAAATAATTTAATAACTATCTTTCCCACTGAAGCATGATATTAAATAAGGTTTAATTGGACTAAGAGTGACATAAACAACCACTGGATCTGCTATAAGAGCTATTGAAGTGGCTAGCCGTGGTTCCAGCCTGAAAGTTTCCAGTGGAGCCCATTGAATTAAGCGTGGCACTGCAGGGGTTTGGCAATGCTACAAGTCTGATGTGTGGAGCTATCCCTGTCAAATGCTGGGCAGAAAATAAGTACAACAGTGTAGTGGTCTGGCAAGTGTGAGGGGTATTTGTACACCATTTCCTGGAGCCAAGGGTGGGCTTCTAAATTTGAGTGGTGGTTTACTACATAATGTATCAAAGAGCTTTTTAACCCCAGAGCACTTGTCTCGATGGTGTGCCTGTCGATGTTGGTAGTGGAATGAGGCTTGAACAAATGTATACGAGTATAGAAGCAAGAAAAATAAATTGGAACAGAGAAAATGAATGATTAGTGTAATGGGCTGAGTGAATATCTGATCTTAAGCCCAGTTTTTGGGGGTGACAATAATCTTAAGCTCTGCATGACAAGTTTAGATCGATAGAAAAACAGCATAATTGCAGGGTCAAAATACATCCACCCATGTTAAAAAATCCTGGGAAGTGCTTCAAGGAAAACAATTCTTGCTCCCTCTCTCTCCCTCTTTTTTCTTTCTGCCTGAAGTAAAGAAAATACTCCTGCCATTCAAAGTCAAATGCTTTATTAGCATTATTAGTGGAATTAAAGAATCACTTCCTCACTCTTCGAGCAAATGAAAGTTATTGCTGATATGCTGTCACTTAATAAAATTTTGTCTGGTTAGCCTTCATGTTTAAGCAATAAAACTGTTTTCACACCATTTCTGCTTGTTCTTCTCATTTGTACTTTCTGCCAGACATAACAATTTTGCAAGCTGATAGAGAATAGCTAGTTATGTCTAAATCTCCAAGGTCTTCTCCTGCTGCACTACCCCAACCTTATTGAACAGTAACTCAGAGGAACATCAGTTGGCGGATTCAAAATGTGAATGAGAATGTGTTTTTGTCATTTCTTCAAACTAAACTACAAACCTTCTTGTATTTTACATTCATGTACATCTAAGGTTTGTTTTTTTTCAACCCTAACATTCTGCAAACCTTTCGAAATGGAAACAACATAATAGGCCATCAAAAAGAGTGGTAACAAATACGAGACAATTAAACACTCTATAGAGGGGGAAATCTGAGGTCTGATAAAACTTACACTGATTTTAAAACCCACAGTGCCAAGACTTAGCCACAGCGAGCACGCAGTTAGTTGGATTTGGACTCAGTCATCAGGCCTTGTGGGCTTAATGTCTATCTTGATGTATAAGCAATAATTCAGGAAGCACTGAGGACCAGATCCGAGCCAGAGGTGCAGCAGTTGCTTGATCAGCACATTTGCTCATCTGCCCACACGCAATCACACGCAACTGCAAGCAATTACCCCTGACACATGGCTGCTGGTAGAGGCTGTGGATATGGCAGAGACTGACCTTTTGGTTAATGCACCAGAACTGTGGTAAACCTCTACTTCATCATCTATTTTTCCCTTTCCTAACCCCCCCCCCCTTAATTTCTCTCTGTGAATGGTCAATACATCTTCACTTTGAGCTGTAGTTCAACCCTAAATGGCTGTGTCTCTTTTCTTATTGTGTACTGTTTTATCTGTTAGCACTGGAACAGGAGGCAGACTGGCCTCTCTACCCATTGCAAAAAATGAGCTGGCAGATTCAAAAATTATAACATATGCCAGAAAATATTCTGCCAAATGGGAAATGACTGGGATGAATAACCAGCAGAAGTCATTTCCAGTACTTTTTTCTCTCAAGTTTATAGCTCTTCTCCTTGGAAACGTGTAAACAGTGCCCCGCTCCCAGGGGTAATAAAACGTTAAGCAGTGACGTGTACTTTCAGCATCCTAGCTTGGAGGGGTCAGAGAAGCACATATAGTCTCCTAGCGCGCACACACACACACACACAGAAGACTGGTTTTGATCTCATGTAATTAAAAAGAAACAATTTTTTAACAGTAATTAAGATTAAATTTGAAATGGAAAATTAAATACAAACAACAACAAAAAAAACAATATAAATGGAGGTAACAAAAACAACAGGCTCTCCTATTTAGGTAATAATACATTCTATATCTTTTTGTACATTTGTAAATCAAGGACATATTTAGAAGTCAATTGCCAAATGTCCCAGTTACAATCTAGCAATGACATTATGACAACACCGAGGAGCCACTGACAGTAATGATCCTTTTGTTAAACTCTTAAACTCCCATAATCCGTCGGCCGGTCCAGACTCACCTTCCTCACTCTCATAACTAAATTTACATTTATGGCATTTAGCAGGCGCTCATATCCAGAGCAACTTACAGAACTACTTTTTATCTACTTGGAATACATTACGCTAGTGTAGATAGGCCTGCAGTTAAAGATACCAACAAGCTAAGACAAGCAGAAACAGGAGTCGGTGCTCATACATAGTATTATAAGTCAATAAGTATTACATATTTTTCCATATTAATTTCACTGCAGTTCCTGAATAATTCATACTAGTTCCTGAATAATATGCTTTAAAGTGAACAACTAAGTAAAAAGCTGTGACTTTAAGGGGTTAAGACTTGATTGTGTTGATGTGTAGGGGAATAAAATAGTGACCTTGAGTAGTATCTTTCACCAGGTTTTTCCTGCTTTTTGAAATGGGGCCAAAAACAGATTGCCCTCCTGCTGGACAAGGGGCTTCATATCTGTAGATCTCTGACAGGGTCTTAAATGGACTATTTATCCTGTACTTGACATTTAAAAAACTGATCTTAGGTCAGCACCAGAATCCTCCATCTGCTGAAATAAAGTTTTGTGTGGAAACATATGCTCAGCTACTTCTTGTGTGACCTAACACCAGAGATATCTCACACCATCTGACAAACAAAATCAGACAGTGGCAGATAAGCAGCATATCACTAATATTCAGTGCAAACTACTTACTGACAGAGAGGAAAGACAGATACACAGACATTATTGGGTTGAAAGACACCAAAATAACTCAGCAGCGGCAGCAGCAGCAGATTTAGAAGACAATGAAGCAGTTGTTCAGGAAGAGCAGACACTACAGCAGCTGCTTGCGCCCCTCCTCTATACCCTTTGTTTACCTCTTAGTGGTGGCTTTCCGCTGAGTCTTGCAGTAATAAACGCAGCACTCTGACTCCATGTCAACTTAATAAGATCTATTAACATCGTCACAAAGAAGTTGCAGCACACGCCGTCCTCAAGCGATGATTGTCATACAGAATAGTCACGCTAAGAAAAGCACAGGCCGAAAACTGATCATAGCTGTTTAAATCAAAGTTGTTTAGTTAAATCAGTACTGTCCACTTGTCCAAATAACTAAACAAGCTGTGGTGTTCAGTACATGGTTCTCCTTAAGAAGCACAGAGTGAAGGATGTTGTGCCTTACTATGAGGAGCTTCCACTGAATACAATAATGCAATGAACACCTCCTGATTATTTCCTGTTTTGTCCAGCTCCATGGCCCCTGATCATTGTTTGCACATGGGCCTAGTTTGTCACACCTGTGTCAAATATTTATATCCCTTTGTCTGTAGTCTGTCCTTGTGGAATATTGCATGTGTAGACACTGTAATTCTGATCATTGTTACTGTGCTCCATGTTTTTCTAGTACCTTGTTTACCTGGTCTTGTTTCTATTTGTGTACTTTCTGGTTTCGACCTCTGCCTGTGTTTATTCTGAGTATAGATTTGCCTATGATGACCTGTTACATGACCCCCGATATGGATAATGACCACAATTCTTGCATAAACTTTTACATAGACTTTGTGTTTATATCCTACTGCACCAGACTCCACTTTGGTACAAATAAATGCGTATATCCACAATCCCAGACTACCTCCCCCATTAGACAGAGACTTTTGATCCAATAATGATTCAGTGTCAGAGACGTATTAAGACATATACTTCAGATACAGTTGTTAAACACTACCATAACACCAAATGTTACTACTGTCGAATTTAAGGACTATTAACCGTGTGTGTGTGTGTCTGTGTGTGTGTTGGGAGCATCCACAGCAAATAACAAATAGAACACTTGTTAAAGAGCAGAATTGAGTAAACCTGGAAAAACGGATAGTTCTTAGAACCTTGCCTACATCAAATGCTTTTTTAAATATATTCATTAATTCATCTTCAGTAACCGCTTTATCTTGGTCAGGGTTGTGGTGGATCCGGAGCCTATCCCGGAAACACTGGGCACAAAGCAGGGAAACACCCTGGTTGGGACGCCAGTCCATCGCAGAGCATCACACACACACACACACACTCGCATCTACAGGTAATTTAAGAGTTGCCAATCCACCTAATGGCATGTTTTTTTGCACAGTGGGAGGAAAACGGAGTACCCGGAGGACACCCATGCATACACGGGGAGAACTTACAAAACTCCACACAGACAGTAACCGGACCTCAGAATCAAACCACAGACCCTGAAGCTGTGAAGCAGCAATGTTACCCACTGCGCCATCGTGCCACACACATCAAATGCGCTTTCATATATTTCATTATTACTACACCACTATTACGGTGTCCTATGTGAGCAAATCAATCGAACCTTTTCAAATCATTGAGAAATAACACAAATACTTCTGAACAGAACACACACAAACACAACCATATAAACAAACTTTTCTTTTGAAGGTTAATCCAAGAAAAGCACAACTGGTGTTCTCTGCCATTGCCTGCTGGTTTGGACTTTAACATGTCTTCTCTGCTTCTTTTATGACTCTCAACCGGACCACCTTCCCTCTTTTCCTTCTGCCACGTTTTTCTCTAACGTTCTAAAAAGAGAGCAAGGGAACATGTCATATGTGGAAAAGTGAGCCCTGAAGAAACAAAACTGATTAAGTGAGGGCCTATCAAGAGGCCAGATATATCATGATGGATTGTCAAAAACATAGGAAATGTGTGTGTGAATTTAGATCGTGCTGGGGGTTGCTGAGCGGCAGGGGTCTTTTTTACGCTCCCAGACTCCTGGGATCACGCCCCAGCCTCCGAAACACAGAAAGGCAAAACGTGCGGCTCTGGAATAAACTCACTTCAAAGGTGGCTATAAATCAAGCTGCCATGGCCCCATCCCCCCTTAATTCCCTCCGTTGTCCCGCAGTCTAAGACACGGGGCGACACGTGTGCCAGCGAGGGGGAGAGACATTACCTCATAGACACAGTCCTCTGGCTCCGACTCCCTCTGCCTCCGTTCACTGCACTGGGAATACCCTTAGCTCAGCCCAAACCTTATTCTCCTTAACCGTGCTTAGCAATGGATGTCCTATTGACCCAGGCCATCTGTTTTGGTTTCATAGTAACAAAAGAAAATAAATATATTTTTACCCAGAATAATCAGAATTATTGGCAATACAAAAAATGTTGATGGAAATACACACATGAAACCCTTTCACATGCTTGTGCACAGATGTGTGTGTCAATAAGAGATGGAGGGAAAATTACTTGGACTAAAAGCACCTTTTTTATTTCATACTGATAAAGCGCAGTAATTTCAACACTTTTTATCACCTTGTTACAAAATGACCTGAACATAATCTCTGTAATGTAAATATTTTACTGTTAAATATTTGTGATTTCTCATGCTCATTAGAAAACCTAAGCCAAGCACAACTTTCATGTTGGAAAAATAATTTTTAGTATTGTTCCACTATTAAAATGAGTCATTTTGACCTTAACAGAGCATAAGTGTTAAATAAGACAAAGGGCAAAGTTTGTCTCTGAGGATACATTTTGTATTTACTTTACACATGACATCCATTTGACTGAAGTGCATAATACTGGTCAGCAATAGGTCACCCTCAAGGAGTGTTACTTTGTCTAGCCGCCTGAGATTAGGCCATCAAGAAGTATCAAATATGTGTGAAAAATATCCTTCATGAAAGTTGTTACAATGACATTGTTCAGTCGTCTTTAATTAGAAGTTTGCATAGCTTTTGGGTTTCTGAGGTGGAACAAGTTGAGGAAAGCATTTTTGACTTTGCAGAAGGAGAAAAGCTGCAATCCATCATCTTGTTATCTCTCTGTGTCACATGGTACACTCTTTATCATGCAGCAATGCAAAACACCATTTGTCATTGGTGCTGGTGATAAAAAGCCCTTTTTTGTCTGAATAGTGAACAAAGATAACAAGGGTAAATTATGTACATGTCCAACCAGAAATTACTGCTAATCAAACACAAATGCCCCCTCTCTAAGGTCACTGTAATGCCACAATACTGCCTTAAAAATACTGAGAATTCGCAGTTCAACATCAGACATGTTTGTTTCCAACCTCATTCTTTCTCTTAACCCTATTTTCCGCATACAGATTAAGTCCATGATGGATAATACTAGAGATTCCATATTCTATATTAATGAAAACATTTTTCCACTTCCCCCTTAATAAAACAGACTTGATTTACATGACAACTTTAATTCCATAGTGTAGTGGTGCATAGTGGATCAGCTCACAAATAAATTAATACAGACCAAAAAAAAAGACCTATAGCTAGACATAAAGAGACCCATCTGAGGCAGTGAGGGGCTTCTAAAAAAAAAAAAAAAAAAAAAAAAAAAAGCTTTCTAAAACTTTCATCATCCCTCATCAAAAAATATGGATGTCTGTCTTACAAGTTCCATTTTGCAAAAATATATTGAGCTTTTTGTCTAAAGTGACTTCCAAGTCACCCAACCCCACCTCTCAGCTGACTCAAGCACAGAAGAGTAGTTAAATCAAATTTAAGATTTAAGATCTTTAAGATAGAGATATTAGAATAAGAAATATGAAATGTTAAAGACAGACAATTAACCCATATTGGCATTTACTAAAACTATAATAATGTCACACACTTTGAAGTCAAAATGATGAGGTTGACAGCTGGTGCTGGCCAAACATTAGAGTTCTGTGCAATCTTTGTGTAATTGTTCAATTGATTTATAAATTATCTTCATGCTAATGATTGTTCAGTCCAGGCAAGAGCTACTATATGCAAGAAGTGTAACGTTTGAAGTATATTTTGTGGGCAACAGCTGGTTTGAAATGCATATCTCCATTGCAGGAATTAAACACAGTACATTACACAACTGCATGTTAACAACCAGCATTGATAAATACACTCTTATAAAAAGGGTTCCTCAAGGGTTCTTCTGAAAGGGAAACCTTCTGTTGTGGGGTTCTCCCCAGAGGGAAAAACCAGGGTACCAGAAGAAACACGTTTTTCTACAAGTATATACCATTCAAAAATGTAATGTTGGCATGTTGCTGCCATGAGTTCTTCTTGGCCATTTGCCACAGCCTTGTGTTTGTACAAAAATGAAGATAGTAAAAGCTAATTATTTTGGTTTATCTTAGCACAGCTACATTAGCCTGCACTATATGATGATGACAGATGAGTTAGGAGTGCAGTGGCTTCCTCCTAAGAACCTCCTCAAGGCTTTAGTCACAGCTGTAGTGACTCTCCACAGCTGGGTCACTGAGAAACAGATCATATCAGCATCACGGGTAATGCAAAACCTCCTGTGCTCTCAGGCTTCAGGAGATTCATATCTTTCACTGCAGATATTAATTTGAATGGAAGAGTAACACTAGAGTACTAGCTCTGAGGAGGCTGAAATAACAAGAAATATATACCATCATTATCTGATATATTTACAGTATTGGATGTGGGAAATTTAATTCCAGTCCCCAAACACCACTGTTACATAGGATACGATATGCTAACACTGTTAGGAGCAATCCACTAGGGTATACCTTGCTGAAGCTCCATCTTAACCACCTGTTGATGGACATGACTTAACGCATTGACTGCATGCTCAAGGCAATCTTGTCAACAACTCAACCCCTTGAAGATTCTCCTGTCCTGGCACAGAGACAAAGCCCTCTCCAAAGCACTCTCGCAGGCCTTCTGTTCTAAATCAGCTTCATCCTCTCATCTACAAGCCACCATCCTTTTATAGACACACCAAGTACACGTTCTCCCATTTATGGGCTCCCGTGAGAAGCCTGAAAGAGAGAAAGCGCTGTCAAGGTGTTCCAACAAAGGAGGCGACTACTACCTCTGCCTCTCCACGGAACACTGGCATCCTCCAAAGCTCTTGTCAGCAGTGCACGCCCATGCCCAGAGATTGCCACTAAACACTAGGTACTGTGTGTATGTTTAAGAAGAGGCCTAGGCTTATGCAATGCTGTTTATGGTCTAGTGAGCAATGCAAAGTCGACACCTCATTCTTCATAGCGTAGCTGGCCTGTCTCAGCTGCTCCCTTTGAAGCAAGTATGCAGTCTCTTGGGTGTGCTGAGTGCACGAAGCAACATTGCTGAAGTCTGACCAGGACAAAAAAAATGCACAAAAATGAGTTTGAAGAGTTTATTTAATAGAGGGAAACACACTCGCGCTTAGCTGTGCACCACTCGGCTGGGGTCGGCTGGGGTGAACCGGTCCATTATGCACAGCCGAACATTATAAGAGGCTGTCTGCTGTTAAGGTCTAGGTTTGTTTGAAACTCCAAAAGTAACAAAACCAAACCAAGTCAACGCATGCAACCGCACACACACATACTCTCGCTATTACAAAATGGAAACATGTACGTAGTTTGTCCGATTACTCCTCATCTCCCATGATGTCACAGTCATTTGTTTGAGCCATACAGATGTGGAGGTTAATTAAGTGTTGGGAAGTCATCATGACTAATAATCTGGCCTTGGCATCCATTCCAAGTGTGTGTGTGCTGGAGGCAGGCAGACTACTCATGAGACGCATCAGTAATGGCAGTGCTGTGGCACAAACAGCAGACTTTGTGGGGGTGAATAATGCTGTGCTCACATATTGGTAAAAAATAAAAGGCAGAGGCTATTTGCACCCAAGTGTACACTGTACATTGTATGCATTCAATTTAGTCACATTTCCAACCGCTAGCTAGGTCTACCTCTATCGAACATTAGCCACAAATGATAGCACTAGGTAAAGTAATGGATTAGGAAAGGTGATTAGCACTCATCATGTTTACTACCGTTAAACAGGTCAAACATAAAACGGTTTGATCCTGGTTCTGACACAATGCTTGTAAAACCACACTTTTCCAGTGTTTTATGGTAAACTGAACTGAACATTAAGCTGCTGGACATCTTTTAATAGTTTAATAATAAACACAGGTGGACAGATATAGACATCACTATGTCGACAAAACCTCATAAGAGGTAAATCTATTGGATGCCTAAAAACTAAACAGCACATACACCATTAAATAACAGTCATGTATTTAAAACTAAGTAATTAATCCTTAATAAATATTACCTATATACCTGAACATTTCATTATACATCTAACTTAACATCAATACAATATAAGATCTGATTACTTCACATTCTCATTCTTAATCTTCTTCCAATATAACGTATTATGAACAATGCATTGGTAATCCTGTAGCAATTTGTACTGGATTAGTCCCCATGGTACTCCAACTTCTTTTAACCTCAAATATTATTTGCTTTGGACCTCACTTTTATAGCACACTCAACCATCCCCTACAATTATTTACTCCTGAGATTCTAGGAAGGTTTTACAGTCTACTTGACAGGAGTAACTATGAAAGTGCCAAGTAGGCAAATTTTGTGAGTGTTACAAGTTGGAGCCAGCAGGATATTCGTATCCCGGTGCTGTACGCAACGTCATGCTCACTCGCATGCAGGCTTGAGCGTGTCTCTCTGAAAGTAAAATATCTAAGCCTCTTCCTTTGGCTCAAAAGAGTCTGTTAGTCATATAATATAGGAGAGCAGCAGACAGAACGAGTATCACTGAGTGGCTTCATGTCTTTTCTGTCAAAAGATCAGTGCAAGTGTGAGGCATGAGTGTCCCAGGACCAGTGGGGTGAGTCAGGGTCTGGACCTGGGCCATGCCTGGCTTTACATCTCAGTGGAGGTAAAGACTGCACTGCAATGGCTGTTGTGATACCTCCAGGGCTTGAGGCCAAGACATAGAGGTTGGCTTTCGCATACTAGTCAGTTTGTAATGACAATGAGTGTCAGCATAATCGATGCAAGCCTTAACCTCCTGCTCTGTCCATTACTTGGCTATGGATGACACAGAACACCTTGATTTTCTTGATTTTATAGCAATGGAATTATAAAATATATATTTAAAAAAAAACAAAAAACTAATATATCTTGGAAAAAACAAGATATGTGTTGGGAAAAAACAAGCCCAAAACAGAAGGGAAGTGACCCAAACTCGTATCCAGCCAGTGTCCATGTGGACATCACGGCTAGCAAGAGGAAGAGAGCGAGAAGGGATAAACAAACAGGAGATAAATGACTGAGACTGAGCAGCACACTGCCTCCCATGAGGCCCTGCTGCAGAGGATCTAATTTCACCCATTCATTCCCTCCAGCCAAGGAGGAAGTCACTGGACGCTAAGAGCTCCACTACAGCACCTGGAATCCCCACGAAGGAAACCTGAGGTCACTTCCCAGCATTCAGCACTTGCACCAGGCCCTGAACCACCAGACACGTGCCCCCCATGCTATTTCAGCCAAGTCAGTCAGGATACAGACAAGGAAATGAGGCGGTGGACTACAAAAGATTTTTAAAAATCTGTTTATAAGAAGATCTAGCCAGTGAACTGAGTAGCACACTCCTTGCTCACACATTATTTGATGAAGTCTGTTAACTGCACTAGTTGACAGTATTCAAATTCTAATGCACAGGCACCAGCAATAAAAAAAACAGTCCATGATAGTAAAGTAGGATGCGTGCATATTTAATGTCACATTCCTTTTACTTGAAAAACGTTGGTACAACCAATTTTATGACAGAGGTTAATGGCTTGTGAACACACAATATTTGTCGTCTGGGCGCTGCTTTTCTCAACTGCCTCTGAATCTATTTCAGGTCTGAACCAACTTGTTCCTCATAACAAGTTGAGGTTTGCACTGATGCACTGTGGAATTCACAAGGACACAGACAAGCAGCCTGCAAGCAAACACATTCCCAACCAGTAACATGTTTCACTAGTTGTCTTTACCAGAAAAGAGAGAGACGCCGTCAGCACTATGAAACTCAACGCCTTGCCACCTGCTAAGTCTAGACTCATAGCAAAACATAAAAAATGGAAAAGGGAAAGCCTGCATGTCCAATCTACTCTCTTTTTAGAGCACCACAGATGGCAGTGTTCCAGTGCCTGAGAGAGGCTAACCTTAGAAAAACACGCTGCTCCAAAAGAATGTGACCATTTTCAAGGCTCACTGGAGTCTCATAGCCTCGACACTAGGCTCGAGGGGGAGAGAAAATGCAAACAAATGCATTTTCAACCTCTGTGAGGATTCAAATACCAGACACTAAAATTACATGGGGGATGGCAGGATGGAGATTTTATAGACTTTTTGACTCATTACCCCAGTATGGAAATGGTTAGAGGAGGAAAAAAAAGGTTCATCATCAAATAAAAGCATTAAAATAGCTGGCACCAAAAAAAAAAGAAAAAAGACACTGCTTTTCTTAAAGGCATGCTCTGATGTGACTAGTCAGAAAAAAAGACAATATTTTAATTCAGACCTAGAAGACAATTGCACTTTCACAAAGTTGCAAACTGCCTAGTCATATGGTTGCCACATGTCTTGTTCCAGTATCAGAATAGGAAGTCCAGTGTCACCCTTGACACTGTAGGAAAGAAAAGCATTTCCCTAATTCATGAACTGCTTTTGTTTGCAACCCCTAAGGTGCTTACTTACTACTCAAACTTTATGTGCCATAATAATATTTCACACAGAAATATTACACCACACGCAAGGCCCGAGAGGCAGATTTCTGAATTCAACTACAGTCGTGGCCAAAAGTTTTGAGAATGACACAAATATTAATTTTCACAAAGTTTGCTGCTTCAGTGTTTTTAGA
>JAOUQW010000042.1:13601008-13630270 GCA_028565825.1 Olivaichthys viedmensis | reverse complement strand
TGGCAGCTTGGCGGAGCTGAGGCTTGAACCCACAACCTTCTGATCAGTAGCCCAGTGCCCTAACCACTGAGCCACCACAGTCAGCTCCAGAATTATTGGCGCCCTTGGCAAAGATGGGTAAAAAAAAAACACGTTGTGAAAAAATGCATTTGTGGTTAATTAGCTTAATCTCACACTGAAAATATGTGAGCTATCTAACCTTTAATTGAAGTAAATTTATTCTAAGAAAATAAAAAACCCTTATCCAAAAATATATACATTTTTAACAAAACCACATGCGCCACAATAATTGGCACCCCTGCATGTAGTACTTTGTGCAACCTCCCTTTGCCAACATAACAGCACTTAGTCTCCTCCTATCATGCTTGATGAGATTGGAGAACACAGAACAAGGAATCTGAGCACTTCTCAATACTGAATCTCTCCAGATCCTCGGTCCTCTCTTGTAGACTCTCCTCTTCAGCTCACCCCACAGGTTTTCAATGGGGTTTAGGTCAGGGGACCGGGATGGCCATGTCAAAAGCTTGATTCTGTGGTTATTGAACCATTTTTATGTGGATTTGGATGTATGTTTTGGATCATTGTCCTGCTCAAAGATCCAACCACGGCCCAGTTGTAGCTTCTTAGCAGAGGCATCCAGATTTTCATTTAAAATCTCCTGGTACTTCATGGAGTCCATGATGCCATGTAACCTAACAAGGTTCCCAGGGCCTTTGGAGAAAAAACAGGTTATTTTCTGTATAACCATCTTTCTTTTTACGCCAAACCCACCTTGAGTGTTTGTTGCCAAAAGTTCTATTTTTGTCTCATCTGACCATAGAACCCGCTCCCAGTCCAGGCGCTTACATTTGTGGTTAGATGAAAGAAAAGGCTTTCTTCTGACACGCCTTCCAAATAGTTTCTTGGCATGGAGGTGGCGTCTAATTGTAGATTTGGAGACTTGGTGACCCCAAAATGCTACCATCTTCTGCAAATCTCCAAACGTGATCTTTGGAGAAATCTGTGCCTCTCTAATCATCCTCCTCACCGTGTGTGGGGGCAAAATACACTTGCGTCCACTTCCAGGCTGGTTCATTACAGCTCCGGCTGTTTTAAACTTCTTAATTATTGCCCTAACAGTGGATATGAGCATTTTCAGGCATGTAGCTATTTAACACTGAGGTGAACTTAAAAAAGTAAATATAAATGAGAACATGCTTCAGTTACATTTTGTTCATAAGAATTTCTAGGTGTGCCAATAATTGAGACATGTGGTTTTGTTTAAAAAAAAAATTGGATGTAGGTTTTTATTTTCTTAGAATAAATGTACTTCGATTAAAGGTTAGATTTCTCTCATATTTTCAGTTCGAGATTTAAGCTAATTAACCGCATTTAAGACTTTTTTTCCAAACTTATTTTTACTTCTCTTTACCAAGAGTTCCAATTATTCTGGAGCTGACAGTATTTGACATTTTAATATTTTTTTAAAAGCCACAAGTTAAACTAGATGTGTAAAACCCAAAACGATGCCTGTAACTGCTGGGCTTAGTTTATAATTGACTTATTCATCCTTCATTATAGCAGAAACATAAGAAGAAATGGCCCTCTAACAACATTTGCCCACATCAACCAAATAGCTGTTCATCCACAAAGTAGTTTAATCAAATCAGGCAGGGCCTGAATTGTAGTCTGAAATGGTAGTTAGCACTCTGGTGTTGGATTTTATAGCCCCGTACTGCTTTTGGCCATCGAGGTAGAGCAGAGGGGGTTCCTGCGGTTACCATAGCAGTAGTCTCTGAGGAGACTGATTTAACAAGGCGTAATTAAGGCCCTGCTAAATCAGCACTGCGACTGAGCCATGTGATGGGTGAACTTTACCAGCAGTCTTCTTATGCATGTTGCCTGTTTCCTAACATGAGATTAGTGCAGTTTGTTTCTAAATACAGGCCTGTATTATGTGCTAAATCTCTTCACTGGTGAAAGCTCACAGCGACCTGCTGTTTTCTTTGTGCTTTCGATGGTGTTTTCTCTGCACCATTTTGAATTCCTGAACATGTTCTGCCTATGCACTGACAGTATATTGTCATTCAAGTGGAAAGGATGGAGGTTAGTGGTATTGGTTGTCCTGTGTAGTGTTTATGCAGATTGTTAACCGGAGGAGGATTTCATTGTGCTTATGGTTTCATACAGTAATAAATTGCAACTTTAAACCAAATCTGATTTTGGATAAATGTATTGTAGACTTGGCTTATGTTTTCTGCGTTTGTACGTTGTTGACAACAATAATCTTTACAAAGTGTCTAGGTTTACATTCTAGAGTGCATTTTTATATATGAGATGGAATATGGAGCCAGCTGACATTTAAAGGTGTAAATCTTTTATTGCCACAGATTAAGAGTCTCTTTTGTAAATTTGTCTTTTCTTTATAAATGGCCAAACAGAGTTCGCAGAGTCATTTTTTTTTCTTTACAAAATAATTTAATAAGCAATGCCAAAAGCCTAGTTCTTCCACAGACTATAAACAAGCCCAGCGCTAATATAAGTTATCGTTTATGCAAGTTAGATTTGCATTTCTGTTAAGAGCCGTGAAGTGAGAGACTCTGAGCGTGGAGGGTGTGTGAAGCCAGACAGTGATCTCAGCGGGTTATGAAGTAATGCGGCATCACCTAAGAAGCCATTTATTTTACAGGAGAGCAACACACAGGCAGCTTTGTCTGTCAAAGAGAGCAGACTATAATGGCCTTTTTCACCACTCCAAACTTCAAAGTGTGCAACATGCATCCATGGACCCATAAGCTTGTGATTCAGGGCTCTGTATTTGTGGATGTATGAAGACTGTCAAATGCAACACTGCAACTTATTGGTGTATTTGTGACCTTGGAACGCGTGTTTTGGTCATGTGCCTGGAGCACCTGTGCATGAAGGGTGTGATTCCACCATGTGTGCTGGAAATGCACAGAAATGACAGCGAGTCATAGAATAATGTTTTCGATACTCATAGTTAAGAAACTGTATAGCAGTAGATGCATATGATTATTGACACTTGCTGGCATCCTTTATGGTGAAGCTCAACAACCTATTGGTCTTAACTAGCTGCCCTGTCTGATGAATCTCTAACTATTGTAAAGGGTGTGTTCATATGAAATGTCAACTTGCGTTTATCTATCCACATGAAGTACAGTCACAAAAGTGTATATATATAATATTCTGTTATTAGTAATTATTAGCTAAGATACTAATTAATCATGACCCCCTCCTGGTTATATTCCATTTCATTTAACTCTTTAGTCGAGAGCGTGTATTGATGCACTTTATATGAAGGAAATGTTTAAGTCCTTTTTGGATTTGTCCTCTTGTCTCTGCGGCATGGAGCACTGATTGTGTAGGTCGTTGACTGCCTGATGAAAATAGGGCACCCACTTCTCCACAGCCTTAAGTTTTTTAATTGTTTTTGTACTATGATTGAAGTACCACAATTCTTGGTTCAGCTTTTTTGATAATAAATAGCTGCTGTACCTCTTCTAGGTCCTGTACTTTAACAGCAGGCAATCTATTACAGCAGACGCCGCAACGTTCAACGGCGTTGGAAAGACGTGGTAGTACACTTTATCTGTCTGTCCTTCTGTTTATCTTCCTCCATTTTTGTTTTTCATGAGCGCAGCATCAAGCAGACAATGACAGATATTGTGTGGGAACGGTTGGGGATGTTAAAGCGTATTTGTCCCTCAGCCGTGCAGCCGTGTGACATCATGTGTACTCTGTATTGATGTTTCACTGCGTGGGCTGTAATGGGGGAGGCAGTGTGTGTTTGTTCTGCATGCATGTCAAGCTGTAGCATGCATTTAACCTTCTAACAGCAGCACCCATGTATGGTGCAGAGTTATTATATTGGAGTATTTTACAGTGGATCCCATTATATTCATGTTAATTATACAGTACAACTGCATTGTGAACCTTTTTATATGGAATGTGTTCGACGGCATAGTTATTCTCATAAGATGGAGAAAAACGGGAAGTGGATATCAGGATCAGAGTTACTCTGCCAGCCTTGTTTGATTTAATACCCACAGAAGTGTGTAGTGTGTATGTGAATATTGGTGGTAGCACTCATTGGGGCTTGTTAGAATGAAACCAAGCCCACTGGCCTATTCTGTAAATCTCCTTAATTTTCTCTCACCCTATGAGCAGCTCGGGGACTATGTATGCATGTGTTTGTGTTGTGGCGTTCACTCGTACACGGCCTTGTTTAAGAAACCTTAAGAGTTAAGCAGCAGCACTTGCATACGTCTAGCCCACGTTGTCTAGTGGTTTTAAGTTTTGCTTGTGTACCCGACTGAAACTGCCTTTGTCGGCGCATGCCGTGATTGGTCAGGCAGTTAAACATATGAATGGGAAGCTTGTGATTTAATGCACCAGAGTAAAAATAAATGTAAAAAAATATCCACCATTAGGCAATTAGCCTTCTTAAGCTCACCAATATCGCAGGTGATTACATTTTATTAATTGCGGAAGCCAAAAACTGTGAGCACGATTTTATTACAATTAATTTCTAAAGTGCTAATCCAGACCGTTCCTTGTGAAACACTTTGAACAATTTCCCTTCTTAGATCAAACTAGCTGGACAGGAGGGATACAATTACACTGGTGTGGCCTTGAAATGTTTGCCTGGTGCACTGAGCTGAGGAATGTAATGAATGACTAGTCGGATTCACTCATAACAGACTAATGCCCAGCTTTCTGATGGTAAACTGTGTCTGAGACCTTATTTCCCCTTAAACAGTAATTTACAATAATAACTTTCTTTCACCGTATGTGTGGTCTTTATTACCACTAAAACCCCCTTAACCTTATAATACTGTGTTTAATAACGTGTTGGCTTTGAGTTTGGGATTAAGGGCCCTACATGCGCCTGAGAATTTTCAGCACTGCTCCGGTGTGGAGACTGACAGACAGCGGTGGCTTGGGAAAGCGTGTTGCTGTACATTTTCTTTGAGGCTTATTTCCATTTGGAGGAGGCCTCCCCTGTGAGCAGCGCTGGGGGAAGTGGATCACGTTTCCTCACGGCAGAGATTAGAGCAGGACGGTAGAGCCCATGCCCTGTGTCCTTGAGCGTTTCACTTCATCGTGTTCCATGTTGGCTGCAGCTAGTTAGCCGATTATTTCCGTGCATATCATTAATTGAAAGGAGTATTTCCTTAAGCATATCATTAACTGAAAGAAAATCCCAAATGAGCTGTCCTCACAGCCGGGCCTTCTAAATAGCTTTTATATGATTAAAAGGGAAAAGGTCAGTATCAGGCATTGACCGATACTCGGAGTACTGGCATCAAAAAAAAAGAAAAAACAAGCCGTGTATCCGTAGTTCTGGACTTTGTGAGATTTTTTTTTTTCCTCCGTTTTTCCGCATTACAACATGCCCTGAATGCTCAACATTCTGTGCTGTGCCAGTCTGCTGCTTCTGACAGACACTAGGGTTAAATAAACTAGTGCTTATGTGAACCCGTTTGATGGCTGCGAGTCTTACTTTTATCTCCTCTTCTCATTCATTATTCATTAGTTTTATACAGACCTAATCATTGGAAACCGTGAGTTTGTTACACTTATTAAGCAACCTGAATGATGTTATACTTGTCATGTTCACGTGATTCTGATTGAGTAAAGATGTATGAGCAGATGAAGTAACTATTGATGTTGTTTTACGAACAAATGTGAGTAATCCGATGCCTTCGAGATAATGGGGAAGTAATCTGATTCCTCAGCGCTGTTGGGTATGAATAATCATCACCACACACGCATCTTCGTCTGGGCTCTGTTCAGGCTTTTTGTTGTGTAAAGGAAAAGCACGGCAGGATTGTCGAGGTTGTTCAGCCCCGCTGTTGGTTTATTCCATTGTTGTAACTGCAGAATATCAACAGGCTGTCATGTCTTTATACTATCGTCCCGTGTTTTCCATTACAGGAAATTGCGCAGCATCTGCGGCCCACGACTTTACGAGCTCTCTACGGCAAGAACAAAGTGCAGAACGCCGTTCACTGCACCGACCTTCCAGAGGACGGTTTACTGGAGGTGAGTCGTCTCGCATCTCATTTACTTTTGTTTCAGTCATGAACCGAGGCAGTGTGAGCTGGACCTGCTGGCCAACGTTTGCTCGCCTTCGCAACTAATTCCACATCTCACACAAGACAGAGAGGCCGGTCTCGTGACGGCCCACCGTAGGCCGGATCAAACCCACAGCATACATAATGTATCTGGGAAAGAGGACCAGGAGAAAGCAGGATTGAGAGGAGGAAGGACTTTGTGTTTTTCAGGCAGCGAGTTTGGCCCATTCAGCATCATTGTTTCATACAAGCTCCAGATCTGTGCAGCCTCTTTTTAACAAACGGCTCCTTGTTAATCATTCACATGCTGGGCAGCTCTGCCACCACATTCTTAGAGAGGCCATACACACACACACGCATACACATCTACGCTGAGAGCAGCCTCTCACTCTGACTCACTCTTGTAGACACACACACGCATGCTAACACACTGGGCCTTTACAGGCGTGTTTCGGGAAAGTCACTTATAATGAAATTAACCAAGCTGCCCGTCTGTTTTGGCTCAATAAAAGTAAGTGCAGAGAAAGAATCGCAGGCGGAGCCGGCCGAGCACTTCACCAAATTACACACTTCATTTGCATGTTTTGGTTTTGTGATGTATATTTTATGTTATATTTCTCTTTTCTTACAGGTCCAATATTTCTTCAAGATTTTAGATGGCTGATTTTTATATGGATAAAGTAATTGCACAAAAATCATTTCATGATTGTTTAAATAATAAAATTTAAAAAAAGACACCAGTCTGGTTGGTTGTACATTTATTTGTTTTAGGCCTTACCAGTATTAAATAAAATGACAAGAGCAGACGTTAACTCCTGACAGGTGTTCTGATGTTTAACATTGACTTTTAAGCACTTTTAACATTGACAAAACATCATATTACATGGGGTACTGCATTGGATTTGATAAGTTTCTAACTCCGACCAGTGACTTTGGTATCTGGATTCATACAATACACTTTTTCCTGCAGAAAACAATTGTACAACTGCATAAATATAAAATTCTTCCACCATGTAAATGGCTAAAACATTCATTAGAAAGTTGCACCACATCGTGATGTCTCCAGCAAAAACAAAAAAATAAAACAAAAAATTTAAATTAAAGCACTGAGTTGCCACGGTGACCGTAGGGAGGAACAGCCCCCCATTCTAGAACGGAGCTGATCCTCCAGACTAGATACACACAGTTCTACACTTAAAAGGAAAAGAAAGTAAGAGCCTTATACAGAAATGTCATTAACCCCAAACTCCCACACTGCAAGATGATCAAATAAGAGAAGAAGTGATGTCAAAGTGTATTTTCCCCACAATCAACATAAAAAAAGTCAAAAAGAGAAGGAAAAAAATAATAAAGATTCCATGGAGTGCAGTCATTTACTCACATACGGACCTGGGGATATCAGCGCGTACCATGCCACTATTTTCTTTTTTTAAATGTACAAATACAAACACACATCCACAAACATCTCACTCTCTTTTCTCTCTCTCTCACACACATACACACACACACACACACACACACACACACACACACACCTTGGACCACTAAGCTGACTCACATAAGACAACAGAAATTATAACATGGCTTGGAAAGGACCATTGTATGCGACTACTGCACTGCACACTCCAAAAAATATTG
This sequence comes from Olivaichthys viedmensis, assembly GCA_028565825.1. NCBI lineage: Eukaryota > Metazoa > Chordata > Actinopteri > Siluriformes > Diplomystidae > Olivaichthys > Olivaichthys viedmensis. The sequence continues at coordinate 13,622,555 of JAOUQW010000042.1, read as the reverse complement.
AGCGAGACCACACTAGGCAGAAATACTCAGGGACAGAAACACTGCTCGCTACATCAGTAGTGGAATCATAATTTACAGTAATGAATGAACATGTCCCATGGCTCAAGAAATATTCTCATTTACAGTAGAATAAATACTTTGCTATTGCTACTCCTCCTGTAATGTTTACATTCTAACCCTAGACATATGCAGAGAAAGCTAGTGTAAAGCATACAGATTAAGTGTAGGTCCCGTATGTTATGAAAGTTTGTTCAAGACTAGTCGTGTTTTTGTTTTTTATTTTGTTTTTTTTATTTTATCGTACTCTATTATTTTTCTTTCTTTTTTTATCTGTCTAAATTATTACGTTTTGAAATGGGCAGAGTAAAAGTGCTATTTTCATAGCTGTGGTCATGACTTGATCGTGATTTTGAGGTCAAAACGTCCCTGATGACGGTCTTTATCGCTGTAATCAATGTTATCTCCGTATACTTTGCACTCAACGCGCAGCTCCTCGTTAGTGCTCATGTTGGCAAACTGGATGCCCACCAGAGGCTGGAGGTACTTGGGGTGTAGCAGCTTGCCATAATAAGGATAGTACTGCAGTGGGTATCCTTGGCCCAAGCCAAAATACTTAATCTCTCCGATTTTGACAGCATCTTCTTCTTTCTGTAGAGAAAAATGGGCATTAGTGCTGTTGTTAAATGTCAACAGCTAAACAACAATGAATAAATTAAAGTATCAGAGGTAGGTGTGTTAAGTGGAACAGTACTTTATTTGTACACTCAGTATAATAAATATTGATATACTGATACATACTATACATGTGTATATATATTACAGTGAGTGTATGTAATACACCCAGGACAGTTGAGCTGTATAGGAGAATGCACGGTAAACATTTTGTACCTTGCTGGTGCAGTAGATAGGAATCAGATTGGGTAGAACCTTCCCGCTGGCAATCGCAGGCAGAGACGCGTTGGATGTGGGAGCCTAAAGAATGAAAAGACGCTGTCCGTAAGCTACAAGTGATGCCAAATCCTCGGTCTAATACCAATCAAGTGTAATAGCACACATGTACATGCAGGGCGTGGTGTAAATTTATTCGGAATATAAAACGAGTGTGTAAAAATGACCTTTCTGAGCATTCTTCCCCCATTTTCATGAGGTAGAACTCACCCTGGGTCTGAAATTGACAATCCTGTTGAGCTTGACAATAAGGCAGGGCTTGCCGTCCTTAAAGCCAAAGTTGGCGTCACCCAGGCCCGAGCAGTCTCCCAGCCAGGTTCTCTTGAAGCGGCAGGCCTTCCTCAAGCCCATGTCACTCTCCAAGTCCCCACGGTTTATGTAGCTACTAGGAACATCTGAACATGCAACACAATAAGACATGAATACTGAGGTGTTCATACTCGAACATTCCTAACACAACAGTAAGCATCAGCATGCTCTGTGAAAACACAAGTCATACACAAGCTCATGGCTCACTGCATGGGAAGTACCGGGTGGTCATATGGCACCTTCCTTTATACGGAAGATGTTTATTCAATACACCACCGAGATGGATTACTCCTTAAAATGTGATGCGTGTATGAAAAATGGTCATAAACCAAACCACTCAAAACTTGTAATATCATTTAAATGTGCTGCGCTTACAACATTTAGCAATTTCAACTAAATGTTCAAGTTCAAGTGGGTTTTTATTGTCATTCCTCCATATACCTCATATACACTGAAATGAAATGTCGTTTCTACAGGACCATGGTTCCACAATGATTCCACATATCACTGTTGCTTCCATGTTGACATTGATAAATAAGGTTGACTCCGCTTATACATAACCAATTACAATTTAATCATTTAGGTAACCAAAGCACTGATTTTCTGACTATTCACCATACAGAGCTCTCCAGCGACCTAATACATACACACAGTCCCATACTATATAGTACATATTTCAATGTCTGACATTGTGCTATACTGGTATTTTGATGTTTGACTATTTGTTTCTCTACTTTTTGGTAGTCTTGCATATATACACAGTGCGTTCTGTCCAAAGTAGACCGCAACTAGCTGTGGAAATCCTGCGTACCTCCACAGTCTTCATATTCCATGTCATCCCCCTGCTTTTCTTCTTTGTAAGGCTCCAGCAGTTCTTTCATGGCTTTTACATATGTCCTGTAAGTGTCTTCATCTTGCATGTTGTAGGAGAGCTCGTATTTTTCGGAGCGTGGGGTGTGTGATAAGCCTGAGGAGAGAAGAGGAGACATTTTTGATCAAACACACCTGCATTCATGAAATGTCTGTATGGGACTAAGACTGTATTATCGTTCAAAAGAAAGAGGCAAGGAACAAAAATTCTGATCCTCTGGGCCGTGAAATTATTTCTGCATTTCTGGGTTGGTTTTGTTTTGGGAGTTTTTTGACACTATTTCCGAATATGCACAAGCATGAATTAAAGACACGTCTACTATACAGCACAGTTACAGAGGCACCAGCAACAAATCCATTCATTGTCATGGTTAGCTATTCAGATGAACCTGCTGTTCTTAGCCTGGCAGTAATTTTCCACCCAGCTCGAAAGTCCTGGCCAAATTGGGGCGTGGTCACGAGCACTGCCAGTAAGGGGGAATGAGTGTGAGAAACCCTTGTATCGCTTGCAAGGTCATCGCTTACATGCACACTTCTCGTTTCCATGCTGCAACTTTGACTCACTACAACTCCAAAACTGTTCAAGAAGAAATACGTTTTTGGGGGGATGTATTTCTTTTACTCCATGTGAACTGGTATAGATTCAGCCACACAGTGTCTGAGCCAACCCCTCCTCACGTGCTTCTTTCACACAATGGAAACTTTTAGCCCCTGAGAGGGTGGGACTTGGGAGCAGTGAGCGTGTCTACCACCTCCTTCCCTTATCATGGCTTCCAATCGCAGCGCGCTCTGCTGGGCTCCACTCGGCACCTACTCGTGTTCCTTCTTTCACTGAACCTATCTGCACAGGGGCTGGTGTTCTTCGAGGGGAAATAGCACCGGCACACTGTCCGACTCTCAGGACCTGAATACTGCGAAATATACGCCAAGGCAACAGCGCGCACTGTGCAAACTTTCACTGGCAAAAGAACAAAAAGAAATCGAGCAGTGTCTGAACTTCCCCCATGATTAGGAGGATAACGTCAAATACCATGCACCTATACTATTTCTTTCCTTTTACCACCACATATAAGATTCTCAAAAATCGGTCTTTCTCAATATTTATATTCCTATTGTGCAAGATTGGCATTAAAAAGCTTGATGCAGAACCTGTTAAAAATATTTTTGGATCCACCTACACACACACATATACCGTTTAAAGTTGAACCACCAGCCCCACTATAAGAAGGGCAATTCTGACACATGTGATGGTAGTCATCAAGCTGTGAAGAAAAGCAGCAGCATTCCTCTTAGGGCTGACACAAAGCCCCATCAAACTGACTAGAGAGTGGGACAAAAGACAAAATGGCTGAAAATCTTTCTCTCCTTTCAGAACAGGCATTTAGTGAAACGATGCAAAGTTTCAATGCAAGTATGAAACACTTTCATGTAAAAACAAGACTACTGTTACCTCTGACCTGCATCAATACTAATGCTAATTAACGTCAATGCTGTTTTCTTGTTCTTGTAGTGTCTTGTAACTGCATTATAACACGTCAATTACCAGTTCATGTTTACAGATCTCCAAATTAGCTTATTAACTAAAGCACCGGTAAAAACAGACGCTGTTACCCAAAGTACTTTGTAACATTTACTCCCAAGATAAATATAGTGACAGCTGACAGAGGCTAGTTAAAAATGGCAACAGTGTGACAACGCTGTTACAAAACACAACACTGTGGTGATTGTATGGGTCTGTTAGGTGAACAGGTAGTTTGAAATAATACACTTCGTTTATCATCTAGCTGATCCCGTTTAGATATTTTACATTTTGGCCCCTAAAATAAATAATGAACTCGTTAAGTTATTGTGTGACGGCCGTTTGTTCACTCCGGCTGACGGTGTTGAAAAGCCTGGTTAAATACCTGGGGGTGCAACTCTGTCCTGGTACGTGGGCTTGTAGTTGCTAAGGGTCATGAGCATCGCCTGGATGGTGCCAATGAAAATTCCAGCCAAGCAGCCATAGAAGATTACATAGAAGATGAAGATTTTTACTGGAGAGAAAGAAAGAGTAAATTAGTGAATGGGGGGGGGGGGAGTATCGAACTTTTATAGTGAACATTGCAAAAGCATTTCTCATTCCTACAACTACAGATGAGCAAGACTGTATGGAGTACACACATTTCACATATTTAGCCACTCCCAAGCTCATTTAACAATGGCTAATTTAGCATCTCCATGTGCCCTCAAGGATATTTCATGAAAAGGACGCTATAGGTTAGCCGAACAAGCGATCACTAAACCTTTTCCCCAAACAGTTCATTTTCTCCTGCTAATTGTATTAAATTTATAATAAAATAACTAATAAAATAAAATAATTCAATAGTCAAAAAACAAACCTTACACATTACATTTCAGTATCGAATAATGGTTAATTACTTTCTGACCAGAATATTTTGTTCGTTCTCTTAAACAGTAAAACCACAAAACGAATGAAATCCCAGTTAGTATCAACTTAATGTTTAATGCCATATTTAAAACAATGCAAGTTATCGTCACAGTCGCAGAATAATCAGCGAAAGAATTTAATTTCCTTCAAAATGCTAAACTAAGCGAAATCAGCTGTGACATGTGACTCTCGTGATCAGGGACTTCCTGATTTTCCATGTGGGGAAGTTTGCTTTCCCATAGAGGGTGTGGGCCAATGTAAAGTTGGCAAAAACTGCAACACAAGTCCAAACAGTTCAGAAATCTTTCACTTGGCTGTGAGTGTCAGTGATAGAGAATAACACAGAGCTCACATACCACCAACTCTCAGAGCTCCGTCACATCTCCCTCTCTGTGATAACAACTACAGACTTAGCCACAGGGTCTAAAAAATGCCCTGCTCCCAGCCCACCCCCCAACGACAGACAGGTTCAGCTGGTCACCAAACACGGTGACTTTGTGCTGGCCGACCTTTCAGCTTTTTTGACCTGCGGTAATAAACAGTTTTACAGATCTAGAGGAAACACCTTTTCCGACGCATTGTTTGAACACAACACAATGAAATGCCAATAACGTTGGCTTTATGTGCATCTCTCTGTGAGTAAGGGTAAGGGATGAGGAGCCCTCGGGGTGGGCTTGTCACCTGAGAACTAAGATATGCCTCATTTCTCAGATGTGACGATGATCTGTGACTTAATGTGACCACACAGGACCAAAGACCAATGGTTAACATGGACACGCAGTAAGAGAACCAGAGATCATGGGCACTCGGAAGGGAATGAAAAGCCTGCAGTAGAAATGTAAAATGTGAAGGTTTAGTCGGTTTGGCTATAGGAGATGATGACAGTTAGGTGTCTCTCTCTCTCTCTCTCTCTGTGTCTACAGTTAGGTGTGTCTCTCTCTCTCTCTCTCTTTCTCTCTGTGTGTCTCTCTCTCTCTCTCTGTGTCTACAGTTAGGTGTCTCTCTCTCTCTCTCTCTCTCTCTCTCTTTCTCTCTGTGTGTGTCTCTCTTTCTCTCTGTGTGTCTGTCTCACTTCCTCTAAGCTCCTCCTCCGTTTCACAATACAGCGCGCGAGGCAAAAGTTGAAAAAGTTGTGGCGCATTTTCTCCAGAAAAACAATTATTATTATTTTTATTTTTGCGTCAAGTGGCATTTGAGCGACAGATGAAAGCCCGAGCCCCCCACCCCGAGCACGGACAACTCGCACCCCGGGTGTAAAGAGCCAGCAAAGCCCTCTCACGTCTACACTAAGGTCAAACAGTCAAATGAACACTACAGCTTAGCCGCTTAGCGTTAGCAATCGGGTCCATGGGGCTTTTCTCCAGCCGCAGACCATTAGACTGCGAATCTCAGCGTCTGAACGCGACGTGCTCCGACGCCGTGACGAAGAGCGTCCACACAGCGCAAGCGTGCCAGTGTTCGCGGCACCATTTCACTGCGAGCCATCCGGGGAGCGAGAAGTCACCCGCCACATGCCACCATTTTATGGGCAGATTTTTTTTTTAATAAAAAAAATATTATTATTATTTAAAAAAAATAACACAGCACGCACATTTTTTTCTTTTCTTTCTTTCTAACGCCCACCTGTTGCATGTTACAACTCGCAAAGACGATGTAAAAGTAGTCTTAACATGGGAACCGCGCCGTGCGCGACAGTCTCACTGCTAGACGCGCGCGCTCGACCATCAGCTCCGAATATCCTCCCGCCCAAACACACACACACACACACACAAATTTATATATATTGACAACAAAGTCTCAAAAATGCATAAAATAAAATTTTGGATGAATATATATATTTTATATATAAAGAAACAACTAAACGTAGAAATAACTATATTTAAAAGCAGTCTAAAACTACGTTTACAGTTAATATTAAATGTGGGTTTTTTTTCAGGGACAGAAGGATGACCATGTGTCTTGACCATGTGTGATCTCAAGAATGCATTTCCGTGTTTAATTGCAATAATGCAATTCAGCTGTGTTTAATTATCTGGTCCATCACATGAATGAATGTTTACCCTATTGCACACACTTCCATTATACTAAAATGCTTTGAGAGGCTTGTCATGGCACACACCATGAGAAGGATCAGTTAAGCTTCCCAAAGCTGGACACCATGATCAAGACTCTGCGCAGTTGGATCCTGGACTTCCTTACTGGCAGACCACAGTCTGTTAAGCTCTCCATTCTGTTCACACAACTTGCACAGCTTGACTCAAATTACATCATCAGGTTTGTTGATGACGCTACTGTGTGGGGCTCATCACCAACAATAACAAAACATCCGACAGGGATGAGGGGGAAACTCCTCACACTATGATACACAACCAGCTGTCACCCGGTGTTAACAAGACCATGCAGATAATTGTCCACTTCAGGAGAGTAAATGGGGGATACTGTTGTAATTATCAATGCGACTCAAGTAAAAAGATTAAGTAGCTTAAACTTAATTGACTTGCATAAGCCAGTTGTCCTTGGCTGAATCATCACCGTCTTAAAAACCGTTCCAGTTCCTTTTCTGTTTAATATGACGTTTGTTAGGTGACCCTTAGATGGTCGAGAAATCAAGTCAACATAACAATAGTAGAAAGAAGCAGAACCTGTCCAGAAAACATTTCAATTTTATGTGATTTCCTTTTCAAAATATTGAAAAAAAGCAGGTACATGGGCAGAACATGTGAAACTTCACACAGACAGTAACCAGAACTCAGGATCAAACCCCAGACCCTGGAGGTGTGAGGCACCAACACTACCGGCTGTGCCACCGTGCCACCCTGCCACCCAACAGCTGTTGTTATGTGGTTATGGTCAAATTGGGTGTAATTATGTAGTCAACTACGCTATCTATGCATATGAGCTAGTGTAGGGAGCCGACTGGACTTCAGCCTCAGGTTACCTGTTCATCATGACAGTGGAAATGTTCTTCTCTTGATGGTTTGGTCAACTAAAAAAGAAATATCAGTTAAGTCTGTTACACTCTATTGATCTGAAAACTATTTGATTGGTGGGCAGTTTGAAGAAATCGATTATTCACCTTTTTTAAAGGCTTCTTGCTATTGCTATGACCGCAGAGGAACAAACATATAGGGTTCTAGGTTTATGATAACCTTTTTATTCTAAGAGTATAGTTGCTAATTTAATTTTACTGCAGTTATATTAATGATTAATATGGACATCAAATAATTTAGCTACTAACGCACCTCCTTCACATACGTAGACAGCCTGTATCCTTATATTTATACAACTGTTACTGCAGGGTTCTCAACTCCAGTCCCACACCCTTTCATGTTTTCCCCGAGTTTGATTATGGCTTGGGAGTGATTATTAGCTCATGAATTGGATCAGATTTGTTGGGAATTGGAAAAAAATTGAAACTGTGCATGGCATTGGGCCACCAGGACAAACTGTGTGGTCTAAATGCAAGGTGTAATCATGAAACTGCTGCATGTATGAAAATAACTCTGATAGTAAGTTGCAAACATATATGACTGTTTCGCAATCAGAGATGAAAGCAATTGAATGTGCAAATAGCAGAGGAAATCATTTAGACTAGATAAAACTGGTAAGCGCACAAGAGTGTTTCTCTTCAAAAAATCGGCTTCCTTAACTGCATCTCAAAATTTGTATGAATTCTAACAAGCGATTTTGTTGGATTTCATATGATTTAAATCGTAAGAAAGGCTACAACCACAAACCTGCTCTTTACTCTATTCTTGAGTTTTGTAACTTTTCATTTGAATTGGCTTGGGAAAATCTTACAAATTCTCAATAGTTAGACCACTATAACCCTGCTCTCCTTACACATGGTGAGGCAATTTTGAGTCATGATGGGTAGTTTGACAACAGTGTGTTGAAAACAGGAATAAAATGGGGCAGTTGACTCAAAATTCCTACCTCATCGATAAGCTATAACAGCACCTACACTTCATCTGCTCTGCCAGACCCACTCACATGATCTGCGCCTGTTCCAGAACTGGACTAATAAAGCGTAAAACGAAGGCATGCGCGATTTCACTGATTCTGGCCATGCAGATTCATGCCGACAGCTTTTGTGGAAAGTCATTCTGTTTCCCTGGATCCTCAACAACTTCTACAATGTGTGGTGGAGAGCTGCATCGTGGTCTGGTTTGCCAAATTCACCATCACTGATCACAGGGTGCTACAACTGGCAATGAAAGCTACTTTATCCATTACTTTACTACTACACATACATGACATTGTATATTAATGTGGCGTAGGGTTAACCTAACAACAATACATACAAGATTAAACATAAAACTACATTTTCACATGTTCTGTCATTGATGTTTATAATATAATCTAAATTGAGTTACAGGATAGTTTAACAACATGAGCTTGCATCTTGCTGTTTTTCACAGTATAACTACAATTTAAATATTTTCACAAATATGACATAAGAGGTGTACAGGCATTCAGTTTTGGTTTCATAGAGGCAGATCTCGACCAGTCAAATCAGGTAATCTAGTATTTTACCACAATCGTAGTAAAATAAGTAAAATAGTCAGATTCAGGACATTGTAGATAGCAAGAAATTTACATTTGCATTTATATTTATAGCATTTGCCAGACACTATTGTTCAGACTGACTTATAGAAGTGTTTTGTAGTCTCCATCAAAAAACATACTCACACTAGTACAAAGAGGCCAGGGTCTAAGAAGACCATTAAGCTAAAACCCTGGGAGAGGAGTTAGTGTGGGAATTAGTACAGCTACAAAGACAGAGTACAAGTCAAGGGTATTTTTTCCCTCCAGATTAGGTTTATGTGCTCACTTAAGTGTTTAGTGAAGAGGTGGGTTTTCAGTCTTCGTTTTAAAGACAGCCAGTGACTCAGCTGTACGGACAGCCAAGGGAAATTAATTTAATCACCTTGGTGCCAGTAAAGAGAAGAGAAATGTAGAAATGTGACTTAACCTTTAGAACCTTTAGAATTAATTCAAGGAAAACAAAATAAATAAATACAATGAAATACGTAAAACGCATGAAATACAATAAAAGACAGGTCACTATAAAAGTATATAACTACATAACACTAAACAATAAAAGACTGGATACTGTGCACAGTGACAGTAAATACAAGAAAGAAAGAAAAAACATGTTAAAAATGCACAGTTAACAGGACACTATGCATATAAGAAGTATTGACCCCCTTTAGACATTATTCAGATTCATAGGCTAAAGAAAAATACATTTGAACATTTTAATGGAATCAGTTAATGGGAACATTCTCTGTTATCAAAATGGATCCTTTTCTATTTGTGAATGCTGATAGGGATTGGCAGTATTTCTGATACATGTATTTGAAATTCACATACTATTTTGTAATTTAGATTTGATGGTTGTGGGAAAAAAAAGGGTATGTAATTTTCATGAGAATGCTTTTCTGTTAAGTATTTTTGTCATTTTCAAAATACAGAAAATCCTTTCCATGGTGACGCTCGTGTGATTCTGGTGGATTTTAGAGCTGCTCTACAGCTAGGATTTCTCTTCCCCTTCTGTTTGTGAACAGTTCATGAACAGCACAGCTGCGTTCAAATGCCTGACTGAATTGTCAGGGAGGAAATGGAGATCTAGCGATGTGTTGACTGATTCATTTCTATCCCAGATGTTGCAAGAACCATGACTGTTGTTGCTGGATGTTTAATGATTGTTTAAAAGATTTCACATGAAAGTCCTTTATTATTCAGCATACGTTTTGCTAGCTAGAAAGCTGGATGCTAGCAACCAGGCGCTATGGTCTTGTAGCTATGTTTAGCTCTCGCTAACACACGGGAGAAAAACACAGTATAACAGCAGGTTAACATTCGTGGCACAGTAATAGCAATGTAATTGATAGACGCTTCACAATTTAATGTATACCATCATTGTTGTTTCTGAAGGATACCTAGCGTTAACGTTAGCTATCATCTACCAGATTTCTAACATTACTCTTATTAACTGAGTTAAGTGGCTGATTTCATGTCCCACTGACAAAATGTGTTTCTGTATTGTGACGTCGGTCGAAGAAGAGGCATGGCAGGAAACATTTTAAAATTAGGAAAATGCTCTTTATTTGGCAAACGCACTCTTACAGCACGACACATAGCTTGGTGGTAAGCCTGAGAACTGAACTAGCATGAGAAAGCCGGCCGGGGTTAACAAAACCCACCGGTCATACAACTAACATGCCGGTTCCTGGCACGGACAACCTAACACACATTTCCCCCCGTTTGTACCGAACACCCATTCCAACAAACAGGGGATACTTTTACACAAATAACAGGCAGCCGCGAGAGCTCACGGGTATGTAACCCTGTTTACACCTGTTTCATGCATCTTGAGTATCAGGATTATAGCTGGATAGGGATTATCCACATAAAAACGCGAGTGTAAACACAATCTAAATTTAAATCCAATTGCTTTAACCATTTAATACGTTTTTTTTTTTTTTTTTACCAGGTACAAGCTTAAACACGACCAAAAACCCACCCTAAACCCTAAAGAGGTCGATGACTGCAGAAGTTGGCACCTTTAGGGAACTTAAAAATGGTACGTAAAAAATCACACCGCCGCTACAGTATTTTCAAAATGCAAAATGTGTTTGATTTTTAGACTTTTTTGGTTGCAATATTTTGTATTTCATTCCCATACATTTTCTATATTTAGGATATTTTGTATTATGTATCAAAATATATTTTGATGTATTTTTGCCCATTCCTGAATGCTGACACCTACAGTCTGGTTGGCCCAGTCACATATTTGTCCTCATATTCCATTTGTCTCAACTACTACATCTGAAGACTGGTAGTGTTCCACCAGATGAACACCAAAGACACCTTCAGTGTATTTAGTTAAATATGGTATCCATATACAAAAGGAAAAAAAAGCAGGAGCATGTGAGTTAGAGTTAGAGACTTATTCTGAAGCCTATAATGCGGACAGGGGGAATGTGGGAGATGGGGCCTCTGTGATGATAATGGTCTTCCCCTCTGGGTAGGGGGCAGAAGGAGCATTGCCGTGGTCAATGGAGACATTCCAGTGCCATGAGCTCAGCTACTGCCCAATAGCATTATGTCACTTGTGTTATTTTCTCAGGCTTCTATTAAAGAAACCAAACAGTAATATATCTGTCAAGTGAATGCATTCCAGACACTCTGACCCATCACAAACCAATGACCCCACACCCTGTCATTGTAGCATTCGGCCTTTGTTGAGACACTTTGTTGAACTCATCTTTCACCTGGCAAAAAAATTACCGGTGGAAAGACCAACATATCATCAGCAAATATTCAGACATAATCTTTGCATACATCGTTGTAGCGTGGTTACCCAAAGAGCAGTCAACAGGACTGTTTGGTTTCATAGGTCTTAAGAAATGTGGTGTATTTTGGGAGTGAAAACCCCACAAACCCCAGGTCAATCAGTTTGAAAACAGGCTATGACATAGTATGGAAAAAGTGACCCAATTAGGGTTTCTTTCACCACAGACGTTTCTGCATGCTGTGCAATCCTTACAAACATAAAACAACTTATTGTCAGTTATGAAAAGTGTTAGGGAAAATGAATAGATGAGATATGTATATTCTTTTTTTTTTTTTTTTTTTGCCTGCTTTTGTTTTCCGGTCTGGTTATAGACACGATTGCTTTGTCAGCTGGCCGGTCCATTGCTGGTCCACCACAGGAAGTTTAGAGAACAGCAGTACATGGTGACAACTGGGATTTTTTTCCACAGCTAATTATCTGTGAAACAATGTAGGATCCGAATCAGTGTTTTGTTTTTAGCTTTTAATGAGTGCGAAATTGTTCACACGTAATGAATTTTTTTTTACATGACAGGTTCTACATTGGTGAGAACTTATTTTGGAGCAAGAGAAAGGACGGCTGTTGTATATATTCCTGCTAATGTATTTTTCCAGCATGTTTTGACATAAGACGATGACATTTTCAATGTTTTTCCATTCATTCCAGGAAGTGGAAGTGGAATGAATGAGTGTAAAGACCCTGAGATCAGTACAGGTGTATGTTGTCTCTGAGGTTTCTCACACTGATACATGGAAGCTGTCTGTTTGGATGGGAATCAGGTTTGGGGGTCTGAGCCACAGGATACAAGAAAAAAAAAAATCCATTTTAGAAAAACAAAATTATTATCTGTTAGTGTTAACCAATCTCTTTGGCAGATGTAGGCCTTCATTACTGTGACCAAAGTGACTCCGAGTGTCAACACTGCAGCCAAGACATATAAACTCAGTGGCTCAACACTCTGCGTTTGTTATGGAGTGCTTCCCCAGGCTCCAGTTTATGCAACACAGCCGAGAAAGTAAATTCATGTGATGAATGCCGCTGATCAAATGGCCATATAAAGTGAATGTGCTGATGCATGCTTAGTGTCCTAGTGTCCTGCAGAGATGTAGACATTTGGAGGGAGGTGAGGCAGAGCAGCTGCAGCAGGATTAAATAAAAATGTGTGACATTGAGAAAGCTAGAGGTTTATATACAGTTTCATTGTCCATACATGGTAGCTGCTGCGAATCAACTAAATGAATGTAGTCTCTCTCTCTCTCTCTCTCAATAAGCAGTTTAGTCATAGAGGCTCATGCATGGAGGACACTGCCCCCTGCTGTTGAGATTATGCAAGTTCATTGCTTGTTTTATTGAAATTCTGTTTTTAAAAATATATATAAATAAGATGAATGAATATGCAATTGTGTCCGTTGCATTACGTGCAAAACGGCGTATTTCTTTTTATTTGAGAAAAAAAAAAAAAAAAAGATTTTGTGTTTCTAATTTCCGCTTTCTAATTTCAAATATTTTTTTAAATTTTTTTAGAAAACAATCTCTTATAAATAGTTTATTTATTTATTTATTTAGGTATTCCCATAGGCGTACATCTATGGTTCCAATGATGTTAAGTAACGTGCTTTTATGCTGATGCACACTTGTCCTGTTATTAGCCTTTTTAACGAATGTTAACTTATTAACGAAACTATCGAATCTGCGCCCGAGAAACCGGAGTCAGTTGCGGCACGCTAACACCCGCGCGAGTGGAGGAGCGCACACGTGTGTTGACGCGCGTCCCAGTGGCGTTACACTCGCCGTTAAAGTTGTGCTATAATCCCGACAGACATGGCTTCGTTCAGGAAAGCGCTGAAGTCCAAGCAGCGCGATCACAAGGAGCGATCTCAGGTAATGTCTGTTTGGGAACCGTTTAGCACCAGGTTAGCGTTAGCTTCTTGCAATGTGTTAGCTGGTGAACATGGCAATGAAGCCGGTTAGCTAGCTACATAGTCTCGAGCTCTTGCTTTCTGCTTCTGGGAGAGAAGTAACGCAAGTAGCTAACGTTAGTTGGTTATCAAGATGTGTCGTGATGGCATTAAATGCTAATGTATTTGTAGCTAGCTGTTACTGCCAGCTCACTCAGTACTGTAATGCCTGATTCATGGATTAGCATGCTAACCGGTTCAGTGCAAGCTGACCTGACACTTTGCTGCACTGCTAATTGTGTCTCCTTTTCACGCAGCCTGGATTCAGGAGACATTTAGGACTCTTGGAGAAGAAGCAGGACTACAAACTCCGTGCAGAGTGAGGAAGCTTTCTCTGTCACCTTTAATGCACCTTTTCTGGTCATTGTTTCATTTAATCAATGTCTTCATCCCATCTGGATAGTGATGAGACTGTACAATGCATTAAGGCCTGCACTTCCCATGCTTGAACGTGCCACTTGTTTTATATAGTTCAAAGGATAAATCTCACTCTAGTTTGCAGCCAATTTATAATCAACAACTGAGTGATGTGCTATTTTATGCTTGTTTCATTTTACTTAGTGACTACCATCGTAAACAGAAAACCCTTAATGCCTTGCGCAAGAAGGCGATGGACAAGAACCCGGATGAATTCAATTATAAAATGATAAACGCTCAATTGAAGGTATGTTTTCTCTTATTTACGTTCCAGTGGTCACCCACTACTGTCTGTCATTTCACAAGTGTTCTTGCACTCTCAACCTGAGACAATTATCGCCATGCCTTTACTGGTTATGTTTGGGCTTTTGCATCATTCAAATTAATAATAAGAAAAAAAAGAAAGTGCTTAATTTATATAGTGCCTTTCTTATACCCAAGCTCACTTTACAATTAAAATAAACAACTCCCCCCCCCACACACACACATACAGAGGAAATATAGGAATTAACAAATAAGAAACAGACTGGTTAGCCGAGTCCTTCGAAAGCTGTTGCTGTGATGGAATTCCAATGGCGTAGCTGGTCACAGTCCTACTGCTGGCCAACACTGCCATGGCCCCCACAGTCTGCACTTCCGCAGCGCCACTGGGCACCACCGCGTTGAACGCCGCTCTGTGGAGCTGCGCAAAGTGTCACTCGGAGCGTGGGCACTAAACCGCGTTAAGAGAGAGTCAAACACACGCCAAAGGTAATCGGTCACTCAAGCCGTGGCCGGCGGTCTCACATTGTGGATGGAAGATAAAGGACGGAGGAATTTTGCTGCTTAACTCAACAATCGGCAACCAACAAAAGAACTCGACCAATGACTAAAGAACAATAAAACAACACAACAAAAGACAGGGGGGAAAAAAAGAAAAGAAAAGTGTCAGAAACCAGAATTGACACTCAACCGGAAACGGAAAACCTGTAGCAACACAGTGCCACAATTGTATATAAATTAGCAGCCTTCAAATGATATTTACTGGGATGCATGTATTCACATTTGCCATGCAAGTCCCATTACACAGGAGGTGAACACTTGAGTTTGTTTATTGCTTGTGTCTTCTCTCTACTTGCGGCCTGTTCTCAGAGTCTGACCGCGATTGGCTCATAAATGAGGCATCCATTCATCTGACAAAGAATTTCATTTTCTGAATAAAAGTGAGAGTGGCCAACAGCTCCTTCATTTCTGAATGACATTTCTCCTGCTGGTCTTCATTGCATTTAGGCTTTTTTCCTGTTTTGTTGCTTCACCTCAAAGTACTAGGTCTCGCCCAGGTCAATTCCCTCATCGATCTTTCCAGGATTTCAGCTCTGCCTTGCGTTCACACTTAACCTCTTGCAGAATAATTACTGTTTAATTTCTGCGTAAAAGGGCATGTGTGACTAGTTTTACATTAATCTGGCAACCCATAATCTCTAACAGTCTCACAAATTAGGCAACTGAGATTCTTGGAGCGAGGCTATTTATTTATGGACCAGCATCTGTCTTATAACTCATCTGTCTTTCTCTATGATACTCTGCTCCTTCTGCCAAGTGCGCGAATGCCAGGTGGTGTTGAAAAATTTCATCTGGTTATGCTTTTTTAAAGTTTTGGAATATCATTGTTATTAAATTATTAAATATGTCTAAAGTGGAATAACTCTTATGCTTTGACACTTTTGGGGGGGGCGCACTACATCACCGAAGCCTGCCTCATACACAATGACAAAACTATCCATGTTATTTTATAAGTTTGGTAAATGTAAATGCCTGTGTCCAGTTTTTAAAAATAATGTTGTCTGACTCTATATGTTTAAGAACCCGATGTTGAAATGAGTATTTCTAATGTTCAATCTGTCTGTTAGGATGGAAAGCATATAATTAAACAGAAAGAGGAAGAGATGACGGCGGAACAGAAGAATGTCATGAGAACTCAGGACATCGGATATGTGGAAATGAAGAGGGTGGCAGAGTCTAAGGTAGTGTAGCCACTTTTATTGTCCGTCATTAGCTCGTATGCAGCTCAACGCAGTCAAGACTGATCAGTTATTATGACCTCTGAAAGGTTGAAAGTTTTGGAATAAAATCCAACTTTTTCTTTCCACAGAAAATTGAGAGATTAAAGTCTGAACTGCATCTTCTGGATGCGGATGGTAAACAGCAAAACAAACACGTCTTTTTTGTGGACACCAAAAAAGAAGGTAAGCCTGAAACCTGGGCAATGTTTGCCAGACAGATTATTTTGTAGATGTTAAAATGTCATTTTAGTATCTAGCGTGTTTGAGTGACATTATGTACAAATTCACTGTTCTTCTAGAGAAGTTGTTTAAGTGTGACTAAAAACAGCCCTATGTCTCTGACAGTGGAGGATTTTGATCTGGTCACACACCTGAACACAGTACCTGAGTTGGTAGACAGAGCTTATAACAGACCTACACTGGACACGCTGGTGAACAAGAGCATTCTGGGAGCTGTGGCGCCAAAGGCAGTAAGGGTTAGTACAGTAACACCATAATCCTTCAAGACTTTTGGATAGGTTACATTAAACCATAATACACAGTGCCTGTATTAATGTCTCAATTTGTGTGCTGGAGCAGATTATTACCTTGTTCTCTTACAGTTACTCCTCTCTACCTTTCAATGCCTGTACAGAATACCAAACAATAACAGTCTGTCATGACATTAAGTGTGATGAGGGTCCATATAAACCTTCATTATAAACTTGTCATGTTCTGGAGATTCATTAGTCAAGGTCATCTGCTTACAGTAAGGCAATTGCTTTCGCCTAGACGTTGACGCCTGTGTTCATCCTATTCTGCACAGCTAAAGAGCAGATCTTGATGGAAGGTGCAAAACGCATGGCTTTTGTGTAAATTATGCAAAGCTTTGGTTGTTGACATGTGGATGGGGTAAAGTTTAAAATGCCATGCTTCTGTTCATTATTTAGATGCATAAACACTTTAAGACAATCTGTTTTGAAATTATTGGTCATTGTAGTGTTTGAGTGCTTTTCCCACTCTTTTAAAATTTATTTATTTATTTATTTGCTTGTTATTCTTTGAATTAATTTATTTATTTAAATTAGCTATTTTCAGGACTTTTGCCTCTTTGTGTGGGGCTCAGTTCCCTGTAATACACTGTATTTTGCCACTTTCCCATAGGGGCTGTTTGTGTTGATTTTATTCTTGCATTGTTTTGAATCTTTATGGTGTTAATTGATGAATATTTGGACTACTCTACAGAAACTGGACAAACAGCGAAAGGTTCGGTATGATGAACTGTCCCAACGTATTGACCGAGAGAAAAGAATGTTTGTCATCAGTCAGAAGATCCAGACTCGAAAAGACCTTCAGGTGAGCCCAGAATTCCACACGGGAATTAAAATGTTTTCATTTTCCGGATTCATACAGCTGCTTGAAAGTAAAATGCTTAATTTCTAAAGTTTATTTAAAGGTTAGAAATGTGCTTAATTTTCAATAAACATCTGGAGTTTATGAACTACAAACTAATACCTAGCACAACATTAGTTAACTAGTGTTTCAATGTCTTCAGGACTTAACGCTATTCAGCTCCTTTCAGTTAGAAATGTAGCTGCTGCGTTTTCTTAAAACTCTCCTGTTTATGCTAAAACCATGTGACGTTATTGATCCTAAATGTTCATCTGCATAATACTGAAAAAAAAAGAAAAGAAGAAAGTCTGCTAATCTGGCATGAATTTTACTTTAGAAAATCTGTATGAGCCCTGCATCTTCTGTCTCTTGTAATGGTGTCCTGCAGACTTTGTTGAGTTGATTATTCCTAATAGTTTTATGATTGACATGAGTTTTCTTTCATCGCTCGCAGGACAAGAACAAGAAAGTGAAAGTGAGGAAGGAGACAAACACTACTCCTGCCGTCTACAAATTTGAAGCCAAGAGGAAAAGATAAAATTTTTACTTCCAGAAGAGACATTCTGAAACAGGTGCTTTGAAACAATACACCACTCAACTGTGCCCTAGTCCACAGCCTGATTTGATATGTATGCATTTGGTCTACTGCATGTAGGATTTCATTGAGCTTTCAAGTCGATTAGGTAAGTGGAATGGCGGCTGACTGGAGATTTAATTTTGGAAACCCTGCCCACTTCCATTACATGCAAGCAGGATTTTAGTAGTAGCCTTTTTTTTTGACAAGCCTTTTTTTTTTTTTTGCTTACTCTATAACTAATATGTATATATTTATGCAGTGAGAGCTTGTTATGACTGTGATTTGTACTGAAATAAATCCTTGTGTAATAATAAAATTGTGTAGTTATTAAGAAATATCAGTAGATGGCAGTAGCATATCTTGCTAGCGTATGCATTGATTGAGACAAATGAGAAGGGGACAACATTTTTGCCCTTTTAGCCTTTTTTAGATTTATTACAATCAAATTGTATTGCTTATGTCAAGCCAAAGTTGCTGATTTTAATGAGACCATGGAGGATACGTGTGTTAAATATGAGTTGTAATTTTGAAATTGTAGAGATGATAAACTGAAATACAACTACTTATTGACTTTTTTTTTTCTGATCTGTTCCTTACTGATCCTAAATTGGCTGAATTTATCCCAACTAGCTTGGTGTGTTAAATCTTACTTAGTCTTCAAGCTGCAACTATTTACTTTTTTGTGAATTGATTAATATGTCAGTTACTATTTAGTTTAATTGCATAAAAGAAATGCATCTATCTTCAACTTAAAGCATTTTATCTTACCCAAAGCTGTCTAAGGAAAGTATAAAAATGTGTGATAGAAATCATACACTTTCATCAACGTTCGGGATGTTCTTCCTTGGTAAGGGGCTTTTCTGCCTGTATAGTCGTACTTCTTGTTCTGTCTTCACTAGACCTGAGGATTTTCTATATAATTCTAGGTTGAATTAAATAATTCTACTCAGAAGAGGCTAGAACCATTTTTATGCATGCATGTGTTAAGTAAAAACTTTCAATGCAACCTTTTAAAAAAGAAAGAAAGAAAGAAAATTTCTGGTCACAGAATAACAAGGTAAATCACCTAACCAGAATCTTCAAATTGAGTAGTTTTTAAAGTATATTGCCTTGGGTTTCTGCATGCAAGTGGTCACATACCCATGTCATGCAAATTCAGCTTTCTTAAAACAAGCTTCCAACATAAAAGTACTCGTCATTTACACTTCTATTATGCTCCACCTCCACAGGTGCCTGCAATTACATGCATGTTAAATGTTAAAATGGTTCTATGGGTTCATGTTTTGAAATATGTCCTGCTAAGAAAAAGTTGAATTCTATTAGTCTTTTTATTTTATTTCTTGAGGCAGTTGAATCCTATTACTCATTTTTTTTCCCCATAAATTTTGCCAGTTTGTTACAAAACATTTCTAGATTTATTTTTATGATTGAAATGATCAGTGTGACTGCAATGCTGAAGACAAGTTTGAAACAGCCATAACCATTCCTCTGAGAGTGTGTAATCGTATTGCAATGTTCTTGGGCTTGCTTTGCGGGCTGCAGGCCGAAGGTTCAGACCGCTCTCTCTTCAGCGAGCCTTGATCGATCACGCTGCTGGCAGCAGCTTCATAAACGGGCCCCATCCATCAGCCTCCCCCAGGATGGAGGAAGTGGAAAAGCCAACGACAGGGAAATGTCACCATGTTGAGGAGGAGATGAAAGCAGCAGGTCGGGCCACTCCAAAGGTGTGTGTGTGTGTGCGCCTGAAAGGAAGAGCATTCAAATTTTTTCTTGGTCCAATCTGCATTGGCTGTGCCTAACGTGTTAAAACAGCAAAATTAGATACTGAAAGCTTGCATGGCTACTATACATTTAAATGTGCGATATTGGACACAGTTTGTGTTTTTCTCATTATTCCAGTTATTTATTTGAATGGAATAATGAATGCCTGTTCAAAGGGATGACTGACAGACATGTGCGTGCACAGACGCGCGCACACACACACACACACAACCCCAGTGATATTTAGCACAGAGACCCTCGGTGACACATCGATATTGACCTTGTGTGTTTGCACTGTTTTCTACCCGGAGATAGCAGGACAGCCTCTTTGGCCGTGGCCTGCCCGTGAGTGTGTACGTCACTGTGGTTCCCTCGGAGAAGGCAAGAGGGGGGGTCAAACAGCCGTGTGCGCAGTTCCACAATGCTTCCGCCCGCCATTACACAGTCGCCCCACTGTTCGGACTGAAGCCTGCCTTTCATTCACATCCACTCGGAACAGGGAACCGTGACGGGGGGTCAGTGAGTGGGGGTGTGTTGAGGGTGACCCCCAGATTTTAAAGATATAGGTCAGAATCCACCCATTGTCCTGTAATGTTGTACTCATTGGTGGCTGTGTAAGAGACATCCCGAAGGCTGAAGCCAGAGATTTGTTAAGGGCTTTGAGTGCAGCCACAGATGCGACCTCTGAAAATCAGTGGAAGTTTTTCTTTACATAATCTGAAGCTGGGAGGAAAACAAGGTTTTACTTTTGCCGTTTAAGAACTATTGTTGATCAGTGGTAGTTCACATTGGGTAATGCACTAATAGTCCAACATATGACTGTCGATTGCACTGTAGTAGAGACATCATGATTGTAGGACTAGGCAGATTCCACCCCCTCAGTAATTTTCATGTTTTTAGAGATGTTCAAGCAGGATTCACGCCGATGTGCAAATCAAGTGTATATCCAGAGGGCTAGAGGTTTGAAGGAAAGTGCAGATGAGTAAAGAAGCTGATTGCTGGTAGAAGCAGAGCTAATAGACCTTGTCACAACTGACAAGCATTTGGCTAAGATAGTGCATGGCATGTGTGCAGGGACAGTTCTTGGGGGGGGGGAACCTGAATACTTTGTCACAAAAAATCATTGCCCTAAAATGCCAGCGTGCCTAAAATGAACATTTGATATATATGAGAACAGTCCACCAACAACAGTTCTGTGGTCAGAAAATGAGCAGAGGACGAGTAACAAATTGTGCATGGGGAAAAAAAAAGAAAAGATTTAGTCTCTCTCTAACTTTAGACACGCTGACAACGTAGGCCCGTCTAAAGCCTTTTTCTTACCAGATAGATAGATAGATAGATAGATAAAAGGTAGTACAAAATGCAGCGCAGCACACAGGGTTCCCAAAGAAACAGTACATTTCAGTCAAAAGTCCTTAATCAGCTATGCAAAAAAGTACTTGTACTAATATATATATTACACTCACTGAGCACTTTATTAGGAACATGTACACCTTCTCATTCATGCAATTATCTAATCAGCCA
>JAOUQW010000042.1:13518330-13555114 GCA_028565825.1 Olivaichthys viedmensis | reverse complement strand
GTATCATTGTAATAGCTCCAAATTGTTTGAATCACTTATGAATGTTGCTTTGCATGCCACTTTACTATGGACAGTGGACAGTAAACATGTTAGAAGCAATCATTTGGCTATAATGAATACAACTTTGCACAATAAAGTAAAACACATTACTAATGATTGAAGTGTTACTGTGTCATTCTTCAGGAGTTAATAATTAACTGGAACAGTATTGTATTTATAACACTTTTGAAAGTAAATTAGTGGGGAATATGTTATTCATTGCTACATTACGACCTTGTACTTTTCTCGGTTATTGTTGTCCATTTTTCCCTTTAGAACTTGACTGGCTAAATAAAAACAACAACACAACGATCCTGTGCCTCCTCTGAAGAGACCTGTTTGTGTTGACAATTATAAATTATATAGACATTTACATTTTGGACACTGACATGCTGGAATAGGCCATGGTACATCAGTTAGTAGCCAATGCCGCAGTGTAACTATGCTCGTTTTGCGAACACAGCACAGAGCCAACAAAGTGAACTTGCTGGCTAATCTTAGCTGGCTAGCTAAAACACAAGCTCTTGCTAATGAGGAAGCGGTTGCTCCGCTGTAATATCACAACACTCAGCTCACGCAGGGCCCCAGTGTAACTGTACTTGCTTCCCACGGTGCTTAATGTGGCTCCATGGCTGATGGTAGAAAGCTAGCCAACTAACTTTAGCTAGCTAGCTAAAATACAGTGAGGAGAAAAAAACTCTCACTTCTGGTATTTCTATTATCCAAACTGTGCTCTCCGTGTATTTTGTTATCAAATCCACATTGTGTTCTCCAGTCTGTCTTTTAGCTAACTAGCTAACGTCAGCCAACTAGCTCGTCACAATCAGCTCTGTGTGAAGCCCGACTTCTTTCTAAAGTTGGGGTGTGATGCGTCCAAAACCCCTTGGGTAAATCGGACCGGACAGTTCTAACTGTGAATTACTATTACTTATTTGCTTAGGAACACTGTGTTTTAGAGTTTTTTTTTTTTAAACCCTGACTCTATAATAATGTCTTTTTTTATTTTTAACAACAACAAAAATAGCATACACACTGCAGTTTTAAGTTAAAACAAAGTCTGATGAGTTTGGTGTACATAGATGTACACCATCCTAATAAAATCAGCTGAGATGGGGAAGCATGACAGGATTATGTTCTCAACTCAAATTGCTGACATCTGTCCCAAAGGGAATAAACAACTTAAACTACCATCCACACATGGTTTTGCAGAGACACACTAGTTACGCGGCAGCGAAACAAACCACAAGGCCTTTTCTTACACAGAATCCACATGGAGACAAGGAAATAAGAAAGAGGGCTGGAGCATGAAGAAAGAGCAGGAGAAAGAAGTGGGAAGGAAAGGGCTACATGAGTGTGAGAGAGAAAAAAAGAGCTCAAGAACAGAGGCGGGTTCATATGATTTCAGTGGAATGTTTGTTGACACTGATTCGTGGCCCGGGGCCTTAGGATAAATGATTGAACAGTGCGGCTGTCAAAGCCAGAAGATTTTTGTAGGCTTCTGTAGGCTTGTGCTGTTTGCTGGAGGGAAGGCAGCAGTCAACTAATTGACACAGAATTAACCATGAAACACACTAAGCACCCCCCCTCCACTACGACTACTGCTCCCTGAAAAGCAAGAGAAGGCTCTATGTCTGAGACTAAAGTTACTCCTCACCCACACACACACGCCTCATGGGATCTGTGCTGTAAAAATCCAACAAGCTTACATGCTGCATGGAACCATGAACAGGAGAATACATGCTTTTAATCAATTTGTAGTTTGAAGCTTAAGAGCTGGATCGAACCACATGGCTCTCACCTCCTCTTGCAACAATGTGCACTAAAACCCATCCACCCACCCTATCTGCAGACCCTATATGCAGGTTAAATCGTGTAGTGTTACACAAAAATCTCCTCTGTAACCAAGATTTCCAAAAAGCATAATTAAAAAAACAATGGTTGTTCTTTATAAGCAAAAATAAGAAATGCATTTCAGGGAAAGAAGCTATTTTACATATTATGTTTTACCCAAAAGATTGCGGTATTAGAGAATAAGCACATGCCTGTCCCCCTTATATTTTAAGACTTCCGGTCAGCCACATTTGGTTATTTTAGCTAGCTTGATTTTTTATATCTCAGCAGCTAATTTACAACTAGATATATAGTCATAAAAACTGGTATTCTTTATGCAGTTAGAGGTTTCTATCATAACTGGTAACAACTGTCAGCTAACTGCTTCCAACGCTGGCTAGTTAGTATGTTTCAGAGCTGCATCCAGTTGCTACTATGGGGTAGTCAAATTTTTTAATTGCATTAAAAATTTCATTCCTTCACAAAATTTGTATTTGAATGCATTTGAATTTTAAATAGCCTATAATTTTACAGTGCCAGAGTCAAAGGAAACATTAGCAGTAGTGGTACACTCTGCATTCGTATTTTTTAAATATTTAATTCGAAAATGTATACATAATTAAAAAATATGTGAAAATTAAGTATGCCATAAATTCAAAGCCCTTTTCCTATCTCAAGCGAGTGTCCTTTAGCCACAAATTTTAAGAAACTTTGTCTTCATAGACATACTGTATGTTAGACATCTAAAAATACAACATATCGCTGGACAGGGGTGCACAACTCCAGTCCTGGAGTCCAGCAAAGTTTAGTGATTTCACTGCTCTAAGACACCTGATTCAACTCATCAGTTAATTACCAGGTTTTCTATGTTTTTTAGAGCAGCAAAATCACAAAATTTTGCTGGACTCCGGCCCGCCAGGACTGGAGTTGTGCACCCCTGCTGTAGGACCTTAAACATTCATGTGATGGATGGTGGATTCTTTAAAATTAAAATGCGTAAATATTTATAAAAAATGGAGTTCAACACAGTGATTCCTCAACATTACACAACTGCAGCTGCTTTGGTCCGTGAGTCCTGCCACCAAGGAAATGCTCCCAGTTAATTGATTATCTCAGTTAATACTTGGACGAGCGACAACAAAAGTAAATGACTAAGCTTAGCATCTGGGGTTTTTGTGTGTATTGTAGGAACACTATGTGGAGGACAGTGGAGAGACAGTGGTTTGACCACCTCAGCTTCTGGACTTGTGAAAGATCTGTGGGGGGGTGTCCCAGGTCAGGGGCCGGTCATTTATTGCTGACTACTAACCAATCAGAAGCTCTGAGACTGTCAAGGACTGTAGTGGGAGAGATAAGGTGCACCACTGAGGCGGACCCTGTGGATCAATTATTTCCAGCAAGGAGACAGTGCCGTTGAAGCTCTAAATCTCATTTGCACGCCGTCGGCCCCCAAAACACACACCTGAGTGCTACTCTGCTGCCACCCAGCAAAGGCAATTAGTGTCTCCCCTCAATGACATGCGTATTTGCAGTGACAGCTGCTGTACGCTGAGGCACGCTGAGGATCAGGCCCGGAACCACCCACCAGGTAAAGGGACAGAAGAGCACATCTATGCTTTCCCAAAGAGGCTCATTTTAGGTGCAGCATGTTTCATGTTGTCCTCCAGATACGGGAAGCGTTGGAGCTCCACACCTGTAGAATAAGAGTACACTCCGCCTGCTCTTCTGCAGGTGTCCTCTTCACAAAATATATGCCTTGATTGTCTGTTTTAAAGCAGTTATTGCTCCTCCTCAACATTCCTGATAAAGCTCTCATGCAGGAATGTCTAATTGTCATGAGGCTCTAAGGAGTGGTTTGACCTTTTTACTATTTCTATCAAGGTCGATGGAAATGAAGAAAACCTTTGAATACATATTTTCCTTTAGAGTTGCACTGTTGCCATGAGGCAAATGTCCACTAATTAGCATGATCCGAACTGCATTCTGAGAACATTGTACAACCGCCTTAAGTCTAGTTGATTCATGAAATAACCTCAGTCCTATATGCATGGTGAATGTTATTTGTTTTTTACTCGAATGGTGTAAAGTAGCCTTGATTTCCAGCCTAGTATACCCCTTAATAAATACCAGTTTTGAACATAGAGAAGGGGGCGCAGGTTTCAAATGCAAGTAGTCATTTTCATCGAGCAATTTCAATAATAGCAAATACATGATTTGCTTCTTTCTAACTTAGTCTGTGGTGTGTGCACCTAATCAGGTTATCTTTACCCAGTCCCACAGCAAAATCAATAAAAATGAGCCATTATAATACATTTCATGATGGCTGGCTTCACCAAAACTAGATTATTATGAGATTAGGTTTTACTACTGGTTAGTATTGTTACAAGAAAAATAACTATAGTTCCTAAGCTTCAGGAAATATTATAGACTATAGTTATTTTATAATCCACAAGCTTGAGGGAAAAAAAGCTGCATGTGACACTTTAAATAAGGTTTGCTATGATGGCAGAATGCATACACTCATGAACTGAGAGGGGTCCATTCTTCCACTGCTTAAAATTGCTGAGCATGTGCTGGTCAACAGCTCCAGTGACTTCCTGGTACTTCAATGACATACTGTACACAAACCAAGAACAGACAGACAAGAAAGCTAAGCAACCAAGGTTTGGAATGATATTTATCTATGGCTGACATCGAAGAACCCAAGAAACATGTATTTAACTGCACACATAATTCTCTCTCTTTTCTCTGTCCCGTTAATTCTCCTCCCCCTCTGTTTCTTTTATGCACACGTGCGGGCCAGAGCAGGCTTTTTGACAGATGAGAATTAAACAAATGTATCTGCTGGAGCTGGAGAATATTACACCCCTGGGACTTCATTTACCTCCCGCATATACGGGGGAGTTCCTCTCTGTTTTACTGCCCCACATAATCTACATCAGCTACACTCACACAGCAGACCGGCTCCGGCTCCAGCAGCAGTGCTGACATCATTATTACCGAGATCATTATGGGCTGCAGGCAGAGTTTCCAGTGGTCTGCACTCGTTTTTCTCAGCACCTGAATTTCTGTCCATCTTTCACAAAAGGTGGCGTATTAAAAAAAAATCTTTACCTGCATTAATCAATAAAGCAGACAGAGCCATTTGTTTCTGCTGCTGACTTTAGTCTAATTGTTAGTCTGCGTTTAGCTAATCCGTGCTATAAAGGTCATGATAGCATGTTCTTTTGTTCTTTTATGTTGAGTTTGTCTCACCCATTGTGTTAACATGTCATTAAAAATTTAAGGAATTAATGCTGAGAGAGAGAAATTGCATATGTTTGACGCATTATTATTGTTAAATAATAATGTTTGTCTCCTAAATTGAGAGTGACTTGCACCACAATATCAGTAATTAGATGAATTATTGATGGCAGAAGGACGGGCAAGTGGTCGCGGGAATAAATGGAATTGCCAGACCCAATTACTCTGTCTTGAGAGTGGCCCCATTAGGAGTGTCACTTAGACGTCCAAATGGCAGCACTAATAAAACCGCAACCAGCACTTAACCAGCTTAATTAATAGTAAGGTGATTAATATTTTAATTGCTGGGCTTTAAACACCAGTTGTGCTGTAGGACCCTTGACAGTGTAGTGAGTTTGCTCTACAGTAAACAGGGATTTGTGTGTGTGTGTGTGTCACAGAACAGAAACTAGACATGCCATGAAACGGTTTAAATTTGTGTGTGTGTGTGTGTGTGTGTGTGTTCTGTCACAGAACAGAAACTAGACATGCCATGAAACGGTTTAACATTTACAGACAAACTAGACTGGGACACGATGGCTTCTTAAACTATCACTACTCACGGGGATCTAACGGGAAACAGGTGGATACACTTAGCACAAATCTACAGGGCGGGACTAAACACTAACATACACAAACATTGTGCAGCGTGCACGTGACAATTTCACAGTACACAAGATAAATTTTTCCTTTTAGTTGGATTCTATTGTAAGTTAAGGCTGAAATGACTGTGGAGTACATTTGAAGTGGAAACCTCATGATTTATTGTATTAATTCTGTTTCATGCAATTTACTATTTTTTCTTTTCATTACATTTTTTCTGAGATTGTAGTGCATGACTATGAGTACATCTAAAACTATTTTACTGTTTAGTTCTGTAACTATTGACACTAAGCATGCATTAAGCTTCTTAATTCCATCTTCCAGAGATATGTAGAATTAAGATTACTTCACCCAGAAGTAATCTCACTCCTCCTTGGGCTAGGTATACAAGCCCTTTGTCTTGAGTCCTATAGAAATGACACTGGACAACAGTACAGAGAATTGAAATGTTGGATACTTGTAATAATTTCAGATGAAGCTGCCACCTGCCCCCCAGCCAGTGTTCAGAGCCTGTGCTTTCTAAACACTTGAGGTAGACAAGTGACTTAAGGTCTTCAGAATAATCTCTCAGAACTAAACTAAGGGGTTCTTCAAATTTTTCCCTCTGAGAGAACCCTCAAAGGATCTATGTAGAAAAAGTTCCAAGTAGAACCTTTAGGAAGCTAGGAAGATTAACCATCCAAAGAAGGTTTCAGAAAGAGTATACCATTAAACAACTATTGATTCCTGTTCGTCAAGCGCTGCCTGATATTCCACAGGAGCAGCGAGCAGCATGAGAAGTGGCATCACACACCTAGAGACACCTGCCTTTCCATTCGATAGAACAAATGACTAATTTGTTAATTTTCTTATGTGCATTTTTTAATGAACCTAAAAGTATCCTCCCCTGACACTCTGTTATATTCTATTATATACGTGGCAACTGTCCATGAATCATTCCAAACCACTGAAGGCAGTACCGTATGTTCAGTGGAATAAATCATAGCAATGTCAATGCAAGATAAAAAAAAGCATAGTGGCCTAGATTGCGCAAAGTGGGAAGAACGTGGGGGATAAGAACGACCATAGTAAGAGCAAGGTTAACTGCGGAAAAATGGAGAAGAAGGCAGCGGACAAATTGAGAAATTAGCAACTCACAGAGAAGAGTCTCAAAGGACCAGGCAGTGAGGCGGGACCTATTACAAAACATGGCACCAGACAGCTGTGCTGGTACTTATCATCTATATGTTTAGCAGGATATGCTAACCATATAGCATATTTAGCATATTTACAGCAATTTCCAGAAAACAATGAGAGAGAAAGACCCAGGATAAGTACATAGGTATATGTATATAGGACTTCAGACAAATGTGAACATAATGCACACACAGAACGCACAGTTCTCTATCACAGCCTGTTTTCTGTCCGGTGGCCAGATGTGGCACTGATGCTCTGCTGAATCCTGAGGTGTTTCACCAGCCTGCTTGCTGCAGAACACCTGCTCTCTACCATCTGCTCTCTCTCTCTCTAACACACACACACACACACACACACACACACACAGCTGGTAAGTTCACTGCATTCTAGTACCCAGCTGACAGACACTGCGCTCAATATCACTACATTCAATTGGGATTGTCAATTTTTTGTGCTTCCAATACTATACTTAAATAGACAGATTTGAATTTGCCATACAATGATGAAAAACGATGGAGAAAGAATACAGGAAGTGTAGAGAAGCATGTAAGAATGTATTAACTTTGCAATGATAAATGACAGCATTGAGTCATTTCAGCAATGATAACATTCCAATATGTTTAGCTTGAAGAATATATTCGACATGACGTGCTGTAATAACATCATGTTACCTTACCTGTAGAGAGTTAAATGCAAATCATTCACAGGCATTATTACTTTAAGCAGATGACAGGATGAAGGTCAGTAAAAAAAAAAACAGACTGAGGGACTCTTACTGCAATACTATGTTATCCCTATAGGACATCAGGATGAGGAAGAGGAGGAAGACGAGTGTGTAGCAGAATACACACACACACACACACACACACAGTGGAGACAGTTGGGTTAAGCCCACCTCAAATGTGGCAAAAGGTGTGGAACAAGGTATTCACTATCACCCCCCATTATTTTCTTGCTCCCTCCTCTCTCCCCTCTGAAGACAGACGGGATATATTTTTTTTCTACATAAAAGTAAACAACGTTGCCTGCAGGCACAATTTTCCTGGCAACACAATAAAATGTGCAGTGAATTTATGATGGTCATCCATTAGCTCTTACCAAGGAAACATCACCCATATCTGTCGTCCATCATTATAATAGAGGGTTAATGCACCAAATTTACATAAAAAAGTCATATTGTCTGCATGAATTATTTACATCCTCAGCTGTTTTTTTCTTTCGTTTCCTTCTCCTCTCTTTTTTTCAACAGCTAGTGGTTTTCAAGCTGGATTCTCACAGAAAATCCTGACACTAAATTAATTCCTGAGGTGGCCCTGGGCCCTGCCTCTCTCACTCTCTCTCTCTCTCTCTCTCTCTCTCTCTCTTTTTGAATTGATGAACAAACTCTGCTAAACATAATTAAGTCAGTCATTATTGTTCATAGTTAAAACTGGCGTACATTCTTGTGCAGGACCTCTGATAAACAAACAAGGAATATTTAACATTAAGAAGCTTCTAGCATGGTATTTCATGAAGATCCACAAATTACCAATCAGAATTTGGTCAGACCTCTGCAAAAGTCAGTTAAACAATATCAAAACACTACAATGATGAGTCTGTATTTAAAGTTAGACATACAAAAAGACTGTAAGAATTTACATGGATGTGAGCGCATTCGGTCATTGGCCAATTAGTAGAGCTCAATTAATATCAGCATATAAGCTCAGCTAATCCACCAGTGTGGCCAAAAGCATGAGTGCGCTCCACCCCTTCCTCTAAGCTCCACCCCTTCCTCTAACTATTACTCAGCTGAGAATGAGAGAGAAAGTGAGAGAAAGCTGCCTCAGAGGGACACCTCGTCCCCTGGATACAAACTAAAAAATAATAGCTATCTCTACGGCTGCTTTTCTTCATTCCCTCACTATGTAGGCCCCATTCTTCTAACTTCACCTGACTGCACTACAGGCGCTAACATCTGACAGACAGAGTCTCCATCACATCGGGCCCGTCTGCCACTTATGAGGGACCACAACAAAATCAGCAAGGCACTGCTGTTCATTTGTTGCAAAAATGATTAGTTTTTTTAATTAAAATAAATAAATAAAATAAAATAAAATTAGAAACCTGATTGAACATTTTGAGCTCAGTGAAAAAAATAAAATTAAAAAGTCAAATAACTGTTAAAGGGTTGTTCTGAGTGGAACAAATGATGGGGGGTTTAAAATGGATGTTTCCTCAATGCTTTTGCACTGTATCTGTCATTTTCTAAAAGTTTTGAAAACGAACTAACAAATCGTTGATGATTTGTTAGTAATATTTTCCTGACATAGCTAACATGACTCTAAATGCTCCTTTATTAACTGAGGATCTCAGGGCAATTCAAAGAGTGATATCCCAATATGTACAGTGCTTTCTTAATGATGCTACATTATCTCCAGCAGTCATTTCAATCTTACCTGAGAGCTGTTTCCCTCAGCTGCCACCCACCCTTTTGTTCCATTGGTCTTAACTCATGCTCCTAGCTTAGGGCACAGGGAGCAGAGGAGTGCGAGGGCAAGGTCAGTGTCATGACCTTCTGTTTAACCTTCCTGACCTTCGCAATCCCCACAAACAGCCCACTAAGGAGTAAGATCGTTGCAAGTTCACTGCTTTAGGCAAATCAATTTCTCTCTCTCTGTCTCTCTTCCACACACACTCACTTGGAAACATGATTTGCTGATTTAGTAAGTGAAGGACAGTCTGTTAGTAGTGATATTACAGTGAGTTCACGGCAACAATCCACATAAATTGCTACAATTTTAAAAACAGCAACTTTAAAGTGCCAATTACTTGACTATGCTACTGTAATGGTGCTATATTATTTTGTACATATTGCTAAGGAATTATAGAAAATGTCCGATGGAATTTACAAGTTTACTTAAATGAAAAGTGAAAATCAATTTTGATCCACCCTACTAATGAACAATTACAAACCTGATGCCCCTAAGCTCTTATTTGCATTCTAAGGGCCAGGCAATTTTTTTTACTGCAGAGCATTAATCTCCCTCATCAGAGAAAGCTTGTAATTTTTGACAGGTGGGTCAAAGTTTCCATTCAATCTATCATATAATTTCTAAAATCTGCTGACTATGTGAATTTTAATCAGCTAAAAAAAGTCTCTTGGAAGAAAGCTTGAAGCCAGAGACTCAAGTTAGGAAATGCACATCTTAGGTTTTGAATTATGGCATGTCAGGTGGATTGAGGAATGCATGTTAGGCTATGTGCATTAGAAACAGGGTCTGTGCGGCACATTCAAAGCCCAGCTGCTTGCCCGAGGGCTTTTGAAGCAAGCTTACATGCGCCAAGTTATTCTACCTTAAATTGAATGTCAAAGCGCAGGAGATCTAAGCATGACCCACACAGGGCCCACCTTATCTTTATCTCTAGGTGCACTCAAGTACCCAAGCATCCTCAGGCACAGGATGTCTAGACTGCTTCCTGTAGAGTCAAACAATGTTCTTTACATCTACTTGATCACATCTAGCATCACTCATACCATTATAGAGTTATTCTTACAGCTGTAGTGCATTTAAAACTAGAATGTAAGATTTAATAATTTTGTTTAAAAATGTGTTAGAATAAAATTCTCATGACTTGGCCATGTTAACATGAATGCTAAAAGTAGTCTGGGTTACACCTGACCAAAATAATAGATGGCCAGTTTGAATGCTTGGACTGGTGGATGGTAGACATTGCTGTTCAGTGGAGATAAGCATTTCAATTTAATATAAAATACATAGTGGAGTAAGTGTTTCAAAAGTGCTGTAGGTGTTTTATTAAGTATATTTTTACATTTGCTTTCTATGTAGAAGGACATTTGTATTGGGTTTTAATCTTCTAGGTATTATAATAAGTCACTCAGCTCAGAGATTGCCTTCCATTTAGCTTTTGTGTTCACTCTGTTAGGCATAGTCACACACACTTAGTGAAAAAGGCTCCATTTAGCACTCTAAAGGGTTTTTTGGTTGATCCTATTGGGGGAACCTTTAAAGGTTCTATGCAGAACTCTATAACAGATGGTTTCCCTTTAAGAAAATGTTCCAAATATAATCTACAAAATATAAAAATCCAGAACCATTAACCATTCAAAGAACCCTTGAGGAACCCTTTTTTCTAAAAGTGCAGTTGTGACATAATCACTAACTAGTCTAAGTGACTGGCACCCTAAGTAACTCAATAATGTGTCATGAAGTGAGATGCATGTGTAACATGTTACATTTTCATGAGCGTCTTTCAGCCTTGGCTTCTGGTCAAACGCTCATTAAGCAACCCACTTTTAAATTTTGGAAAGACACTTCTGAGTCATCACCACTGTAAATAGACTAAGTGATTCCTAGTTCTGCTTTATAGCCTTTAGTGTTGCTCCCTCTCAGTAGTTTGACTTTGACAAATGTGAAGTTCCTCCCGCGAGTGAGGCAGTGTGTGTGAACACCATCAGTAAAACAACCCCCTGGGTGATGCTTTCACCCCCCACTTGACTCCAGTGGCCCGTGGACAGTTAGGTGTGTTCAACCCTCTGCCGATCAATACTGACAAATGCCTGCTTTCTCAGACTGGTGTGTTTGTGTAATAATATCAGTATCACATATGGAGCACTGTGTCTCACTCACACACACACACACACACACACACATACACGCAAAGGCATGGAGTCAAGCAATAAATTAATCAGGAGATAAAGTGGGAAAAGCTATTGATTTTTTGTTGTGTGGAAGCAGGCATAAGAAGAAAGCACGGATGAGAGCAGTGGGGTGGAACGAACACAATAGAGAGAGACATGTGTGTGTGTGCGTGTGTGTGTGTGTGTGTGTGCGCGTGCAGCCACATCCCCAGAGTAAAGCTTCTCATAACTTTGCAAGCAAAGATATATGCTACATCTAACAAGTATTTTATTTATTATAATTTATCAGACTCACTGTAGAAGTCAAAAACTTATTTATAACAATTTGCACAACTCAATTTGTATGAAAATTCAAAGACGATTTTATTTGTATGAAAGTCCAACCACATTGCCCTCGTTCGTTCTAATTTGTATGAATTTTTCATGAGTTCAGGTTTGTGGAAAGTTTATAGAAGTTGCATGTTATTGTTATGTCTTTTTATAAGAGTAAAAAGTATAAAACAATTTGTGGTTTACTTGACCATATAGAAGTTTTTACATTAGATGGATTGTTATATTAATGTATTTTGATGATTATGTAAATATGTAATATGTAAAAATGCCTTTATCTCAACATAAGCAGATCAAGTTTATTAGAATTGACATATGTATCAACGATTAAGCTTTCTTTCTTAACAGTTACCAAAATACTTATTCCAGTTTACCCTTTACATTTAAGTTGTTTAAGCACTGTTTTAAGCTTTATTTGAGGTGACCAGACTGAGCAGTATGTGAATCAGTATGTGAATCAGTATGTGAATACATCTCACCGTAGATAATTAATTTTCTGTAAGGCCTTCTGCTTTGTGCTCCTGCGGCAGAGGTCTTGCCCTGCCCTGCCCAGGCCTGGTGCTGAGGGAGGAGAGGGTTTCACACTCCCTGCCAACTGGCTTGTGTTCCAAGGGAAATCCAGCCAGCATCATCCCAGCATGATGCAGCCAGGCCTGGCAGAGCTCCATCCATCCGGTAGACGCTCCGTCCTCTCTGCTGCAACACGAATCCACAGGTCTTACAGCAGAGAGCGAGAAATATAGAGAAAGACAGAGCGAGACAGTAACAAGGCCTGTATTTGAGTCTAGTGCTGACAGCAAGTCTGCAGAGCTATTCAAACACAACAGTTTAAATGTGTCTGATTATCTGCCCTGCTTTTTACTTGTGCATAATGGACAAACTGTTTTCCTTCTACACAGCAGTCGAGGGATACTGCCTTGAATCTATTAAAATGTGTTCGTTTTGACATTAACAAATATGAAGTCCTACAATGCATTCTTGTCCATGAAATGCATCACACATACAGACTTCTGAATATAGATGACTATAAGGGTGCAGGACCCCCTCTCTCTAGCTGGGTATTCTTTACCTTCTGTGTGTCTGTGCCCTGCCCTCTTCCTCTCTCTGAGGCCACATATGTGCATTTGTGTGCTGTATACATTTCCCAGACTTCATCTGCACAGGCCAGTGGGCAAGATGAGGTGTAGGGGGCAAAGGGAGAGTGCGTCACTCTCTATGATTTAGGCAGCTCTTTCCCTCCTCTCCTCACCCCACAGACTGCTGCTTTTTCCCTAGCTCCTGCTCCGTACAAAGTCGGGGCAAATAGAGAGCTGTGAGTATTATCTCATTGCTATTCTCTCAACAACAGAGTGGAGATGCATAAACAGAGGCCATGAGTGGCTCAGGAAAAACAAAGGTGGATCTGGAAAGGTCAGGATGAGGCTACAGCAGCTGTGTGGACCAGAGGAGGGATGTGTTTTAGGAAGTGACCAATGACATGCGGTTAGGTGACGTATCCACTCTGGAACTCTCAGCAAACTGATTCAAACACACAAAAAGACTGCACAAATTTCAAGAACAAATGATTATTTCTTAGTTCAAAAGTGTGATAAAAACACAAAAATAAAACTTCTCAAAATACTAAACATCAGTTTGTAAGTGTATCATAGTTCCAAAAAAGCAGACACATTTCATATCACTTATTATTTTTTATATTGTTGTTATTTTATTAATATTAATTTCTTAACTATTAGTTATTAATTAATTAATTATTCTTTTCCTGTATTAAATACACCCCAAAATGAGACTCAGTCAAAAAAATACATTACACAAATACACTACATTATTATTATTTGTCCATTCCAGTAGACACTGTGTCTGAACACTTGTAATGCTATGAAGACAGCATTTATGTCCAAATATTAATTTTCTCCTTTTTTTATACAGTAATATTCAGTATTCTGTACAAAAATGTTATTCTTTTACAAAATTACATCTTTCACAGCAGAGTTTTCTATACTCCCCTACTCTTTGGAATCTCACAGCTCTCCGTTCATACCACTGTCCACTGTCAACTAACTCATGCTGCTGTTTGATTGGCTGTTAAATGTTCATTCTGATGGACAACAGGTCTCAAATGGTGTTATATGTTGCAAAACAAAAAATGAAAAAGCCAACACATGATGTCCAATGTAATAGGCACAGAATTCAAAGGGTATAATACTTATAATACTGTGTAAAGACATAATATTTTACTGCATTACTGTAATAATATTGTGATGTTTCTGGCTGTGTTTAAAACAAATTGCATTATTGTTCCATGATAAATCAAAGATATGCTTGTTAGGAGTTAGGAGTCTCGCAAAACAATAACTATGGTACTGTTGCGATGTGGTACATGAAAATGTGCTAACACAGCCAGTAAAATTACACTCTGTAAATCAATTGTTATCAATCATCATGCCTCATGCATCATTGCAGCAGGAGTTGATTATTTTATCTCTGGGAAGAGATGCACGCGACTCTGCACTAAAGAAACTAAGAAAAGATTGGCTGATTGTTTTGTTCAGCACTTTCATGCCATCAGAAGGACTTTGCAATTCCAGTGATGAGTCACTTTAGCAGCAATGGACATAACATCAATGAGATCTCTGTTAACATGAAGGCAAAAACATAGGAAGAAATAATTCTACATACTCTGAACTTTAGAAACCTACGGAATGCATATTATGCTTCAAACATCTGTGTGTGTGTGTGTGTGTGTGTGTGTGTGTATGTATGTGTGTGTGTGTGTGTATAAGGTGTGTATGCATGTGTGTAGCCCCTGGACCTGGGCCGAGGACTGCCTGCAGATCCTTGATTGGGTGTGTTAAATAATGCAGACACTTGATAGGGGGACGGGCTCTTGATAAAGTGCAGCACAGGAGACTGTGCATAAACAGCCACTACTATATGCAGAATGGAAACCGATGAGGGAGATAAACTCTTTGTGTGTCTGCATGTGTGTGTACCTGCCTGTTCCAGTCCTTGTGTCTGTGTGAATTGGTGTTTAACTGTATACAGGACACACTATGTGTTGTCGTGTGGTTTGCACTTATTAGTTTTTCCTTATATAAAAGGATATTTGATATATATATATAAGTAAGGAAATATGTTGTCCGTGTCTGTAGAAAGCTAGTGTGTGTGTAGCAGAGGGCCTGATGAGCTGGTGTGTGAGGTCATGTGGTCAGGGTGCTGATGGGGGAGCAAGGCTGGCGCTGTAGCTGTGGAGTGGCAGAGCACTCCATCATACTGCATTCAGGAACGAGCTGCCTGCGTATGGAGATACATGCAAACTAGCTTCTGCCCTGAGACCTTCAAGATACACTGCCCTTGCTATCTCTCTCTCCCCCCCCCCCTCTCTCTCTCTCTCTCTTTCTTTCTCCTTCTGTCCCCTGTGTCTATCTTGCCATATTCTTAGATGTGGATGGTTTGGATGATTACTGCATCACAGTGAAACAAAATGTGTCCATGTTCTGATGGGTTCAGTAGCCCAGCAGATAAGTGTGCATGAACATCAGCAGAGTATGAATGCATCTGATCATTAACAGTAGATCAGGAGTGCACCTATATGCAATTTGGTCTTCTTTGCTGCTCTTAGTACAGTGAGAGAGAAATGGTTCCTCAGGAAGACATGGAGGAAGTCTTGACAAATGACACTGACATTAGACATCTGTAAAATGTGATCAGAGTCTGTTAGTAGCATAGAATCATTAAAGTAAGAATCTGCATTTGATACCAGTTTCATTTCAAGCGGGTTCATAAGTCTTACGTGAATAAGTTGCTCAAGATAAGTGGAGAAAAAAAGGAAAATCTGCTCAGACTGTTCCATGCAGAAGCACATACTAGGCACCACAGTAATATCAGGCTCAGAGCGCTTTCACACTTGAGTTTTTTCATGGACGCGAGGCCATTTGCGCCAAGTTTGGTGCATTTTGTCAAGTGTAAAATCTGTTTTTGACCCGGGTGCACTCCAGGAAACCGATCTCTGGTCCACCTGAAGATAATGATCTAGAGTTTGCTTCAAGTGAACTTGGGTACAGATTGCACCCTATGTCAATGAGATTCTCTCCAGGGGCCAGGCATCAAATAACGTGCTTGAACTTGTCATATTACTTCCTGTTATAAGTTTTAGAATGAAAGGAAAAGGCATGTTGTGGTCTGTAAAAGATTAAGGAATGCCTTCTTGATAGATGGAGCAAAAAAGGCATTCAAACGCAAGTGACTATAACTCAAAAATACCGATTTTTTTTTTGCATATAGGCGTGCAGCTTTGAATGAAAGGCCACATGCCAACTATTCTCCAATGTTGAGCAAAAATAAACACTGATAATATAAACAATACATAAACAGAAGGAATTTGACTGTGTAAAGAAACCTGCAATGATGACGCCCTCAACCTAAACGAGTTCAAAACTGATCATTGGTACAAACTCAAGTATTTGGGCCAAATGTGAAAACACCCTGAGATAAATCTGTTGCAAGGATAAATTATCAGTCCTTGTGTGCACTCTAAAAATGACTGGGTTTAAAAAAAAACTAATCAGTAATACCTTAAACTTATATGTAGCTAAATAATCTTATATGTACACTTATATTTAAAAAAAATACTAAAAATACTGTATCTATAACAATAATAAAATAAATATAATTGATTTATATAATTACACAATTATATACACATATATATATATATTTTTTTAATTAACTTGGGCTTTAATAAGCTTTAGAATGAATAAAATAAATAAACATTTTTAAAATATTTCCTCTTTGGCATCTGTAGGATTAAAATTTCATATGTGCCAATATCATCACTGTAAATTAGTTTTTTAATAGCCTAATTAATCCTAAGCTTACAATCAAGGATACTGCAGAAAGGGGAAAAAAACAGTCATCTCTTTAACTGGAAATAGGACCTTACCTGCATATGAGCATATACTGTACATGCAGCCACATTTAAAATACTTTTGGTGCAGTTTCTCTAGCTAACATGTTAGTTAAATGTTAGCTCCGTTATCGTCAAGGAAAATAAAAAGGCGTTTTTAGCAACAAAGCAGTCATAACGTAACCTAAGCTAACACTAACTAAGCAAACTAGGTTATGGAAAAGTTAGGCAATGGAAAAGTATTTTACTGTCACTATCTATACAGAAATTACTCTGTAAGTAAAAAGAAAGTGGATAAAAAACCTTTATTTTATTAAATGAATTTGCCCTTTTGCCATTGGACCTGGAGCATAGCTCTCGGTAAAAATGGCTCATTGAGAAAGCGGAGCTTCAATCCCACAGATAAATCAGCAGCTGGGTTACAGTGACCCCACCGCTGGGTAGATACACCTGCAGTAGTAGAGGAGAGGGGGAGGGGCGCTCACATCAACATTGTCTCCACTGTCACTGAGACTGAACCAGATACTATTCGAGCGGCTATGTTACACCAAATCTACCCAACACTGTGCAAATAACCCAATAAAATGACCCAATATGCTTAACCCAGTATTTGGGGAGAAAAAATAACCCACAAAGGGGAGCGGGGAATATAACACAGAGGGGAGCATCTTTCTCCAAACTTCACACCAGCACTGTGTGGCAGAGTGAGGACCAGGGGTCAGCAGTGATAGTCAAAGAATAAATGGAAAAAATGGTTTGGAGTCCACAAAACATTGCGCTGAAGAAAAAGTCTATTTGTCAGTAAACCCAAAAGTCACAATATAAAATAAATGAAAAAAATAAAGTATCTGGCCAAGCAATTGGCCAATAAATTTGCAACCTTCCCTTCTTCTTTTACAGTTATAACACATTTAAACAATGTTATTTATTTATTTATTTTATTTTTTTTTACAGTTGTCTCTCAGATCTGCTTATAGAAAAATAGTGAAAAGAATACTCAGAAAAGAAAAGCCAAACACCATGTCATGCTGCCAATCAATTTTCCAGATTTCCTGAGCTTCTTTTCAGGGCCCACCCAATCAGACAGGGGATACAACCTGCTTAATTGCAGCACACTGCTCTGTACTACAGGCTTCCTACACTAGAGGACACAGTGAGAGAAAACGGACAGCAAAAAAATCATGGACACTTTCAGAATAATACCATGAAAAAAAACTATTACTGTATATTACTCCACTTAAACACTTATTAGTACCGCCTAGTACACTAGAAGAAAATGTTACTAGTGTCAGTCAACACAAAATGTGAAGCTCCTGAGTGACTGATTTAACCACTGTAAGTCCATCAAATAACTGCTCTATCATATGTGGATTTATTCACCTGTAATGAACCTGTAATGAGCAATGGGGCTCATGTAGCCCTAATAAATAAATAACTAAACATGGACAAGGTAAAGAAAACTAGGTTCTAAGTGCTTCTGGACAGTATTTCTCTGTCTTATGAATCTAGTTTATTTTACTACACAGCATCTACCCCTTGTGCCTTCCTCCCAAACACAGACACACACACACACACACAGAGAGAGAGAGAAAGGGAGCGAGAGAAAGAAAGAGAGAGCGAGAGTGAGAACCATAAAACACAGACAATAAATACTGGGAGAGAAAAAGAAACCCATCATTTTTGTTGCAGCTTTAATTTACTTCAGATATTAATATTTAAGCCTCTCTCTCTCTGCTGTGATTGTTAGTGTGCTGATAGCTCGCACCCTTGCTGCTCGGAAGGTATAAATATTTTAACTTGCTTTATTGGCGACCCTTGTTCCTTAACCAAAAATCTCTGCGGCCCATGAGTGCAGAAAACACCTCCATACTTCATCATCTTCTGCCTGCTT
Organism: Olivaichthys viedmensis; assembly: GCA_028565825.1. NCBI lineage: Eukaryota > Metazoa > Chordata > Actinopteri > Siluriformes > Diplomystidae > Olivaichthys > Olivaichthys viedmensis. Next base: position 13,536,421 of record JAOUQW010000042.1, on the reverse strand, counting down.
TCTAACACACTTCCCCCAATTTTCTCTATCCATTCTCCCTATCTCTATTCTCCTTATCCCCATTCCTGCTCACTACCTTGCTCCTGTTCTCTCCATCCCTCGCTCTCCTGACTTCCTCCGCATGGTGGACATCCTGTCTATTTTCAGCAGGTGACATGAAAGGTGAAGGACAAAAAAACAGTCTGTACTATTTCCCCCATCCACTCTCTCTCTTTTCCTCTTTTCCTTTCTCATCCTTCTGTTAAGTATTTACTATAATAGACCTCAGATGAGGCATCGGCACTGAAGCATCAAATGCAAGTTCATTAACTCTCCTCTTTTCCAAGGATCTCTCTTTTCTCCACTCATCCATAATGTGCTCTTCCTGCCTGCCTCAGTCATTACCTTTGTGTGTGTGTGTGTGTGTGTGTGTGTGTGTGTTTTATTTACATCTCGCCAGCATAGAGCCACAGCTCTCTTATGCCTTTTTTTGCAATGCACAAAAGATCTCCGGCAGGCAACTGGGGACTAACATATGGAGTTGCCTTTAAAGAGATGCACAAAGTGTCATACCCAAAGCACACACACACACACACACACACACATATTTCCTCAAAGACAGGAGTGGCCACGTATACACATACACATACACATACACAAACTCAAACCAGGAGGGGGGAAAACACAGGGCAATAAGCAATTTGTGAAGTTGGAATTGGATTGTACGGAGGCCCAATCCTCACAGATCAGTGGCCGCTGGTTATCGTCCGCATGTTTTAGACGCAGCACATTCCCAGCCTGACGGGGTGCCATATTGAAATGAGCGTCGTCTCTAGGGGGCTTTGCTACCTCAGACCATTTTGTGTGTGTGTTCCTTTTTCTGTCTGTTGACCAAATGGCCATGGCCCCACACTGGGCTTCATCCTCCACCACTGGACACCTCCACCCTCTTTGATGTGGATTCTCTTCTCATTTGCCTACTCATTTAAAAGCACCAAGTGCCTACTGAGATCCAATATGGGTCTGAGGCAGGGGGCATAAGAAGACCCACAGTGGGAAGGAAGAACGAAGGAGAAGGGAAAAAAATGGAACAACATGCCGAGAAGGAAAGGAAAATAAAAAGAGAGCTGGAGAGTGCCTCAGTGTTGATGAGAGCCATCTTCAACTATGTCTCTCTCTCTCTCTCTCTCTCTCTCTCTCTCACAATCTCTCTCTCTCTCACAATTTCTCTGTTGCTCCTTCATCCTCTTCTGCCAAGTTTGGGGGGCTGACTGAGTGGAGCACACACACACACACACACACACACACACATGCTACTATTTTTGTGAGGTATTTCCATTCATTTGTGTATTACTGTAGCTAAATAATGCTATGCCTACACCTAAACTTAAACCTAATGCCAACTTAACCTTAATCCTGGTTTATGCTTCGTCCAAAGTGTTTCTGAGAGCAGCCCGAAATGAACTTGTGAAAGCCTGGAACGTTCACGTTTTTTCAGAACAGTAGGAGGTATTAGCTATTTACAGGCTGTCCATCAAAAAAGCAGGGACGGGGTAGTGAGCAGGTGAAAGCAGATGTTTTTTTTGTCTGGTCAAATAAAATGGCAGCATGCTTTAATGGAGATAGGGATACTGCAGTTTTCGTTGTCACGTCATCTGAGAAAGATATATAGAATCACACCTTCTTGGCAGTGTTGATCAAAATACCTAATCTATTCTATTCTATTCTATTCTATTCTATTTTAAAAGGGCCAAATAATAAGTTTGAAGGTGAAAAGCTAAGGGGGCTTTCTCAGATGAAGAGCCACAGGAGTGAGTGAGAAAGAGAGTTTATTCGTGAATATTGCCTTTTAAATATGGCATATTTGTCCATTTTCAGCAGCTCATTGGTCGAGGGGAGGGCTAAGATGGCTGTTTCACACAGAGAGATGACCAGATCACACCCACTACAACTCTGCCCCACAATCTATTACTCTTATTTCTGTGAATGGAAATTCAGTTTGTGAATGTTGTATGAAGCCAATACTTTGTTGTATATTCAAATAGCTTCTAGTCTTCTAATACCTGACTGAGAACTCCTTCCTCACACACACACACACACACATACACACACACACACACACACACGCGTGCACGCGTGCACACACACACACACACACACACACACACACACACACACAAAGACAGGTTATTAGGGCTAATTGCCAAGGCGATGCGGCTTTCTTTCACTGCACAAACAGAATCGAAGTGCTGTGTTCACTCCTTACATGTCCCTTATAGGTGTGCTCGGTCCTGAAGGTGCTATGCTTCTCACCAAAACACTTCATACACCTGCTGATGATAAGAAACGATTGCATTAAGCTTCTAAAAGCTTTAATCTCCACAATGTTGGGCAAGACTTATTATTTAAACAATATTTTCGAGATGTTTAGATGAGCTCTTAAATGTTATGGCGATAAACATATACAACCCCCCAAAAAACCCAAAACAAAACACTGTATGCAATGCAAGTTTTCACGGCTAGGTAGAACTGCAGCGGCAGGCAAAAGTAACGGGGCCCCACAGAGGGGAGCATATGCAAAAACTGCCACTATATAATAGCCTGCGTATATCTTTGGGATATAAAGAGAGAGCCACTGATGAATACAAAAGAAGGAGTTTGGCCCGGTGCTGAGCAAACCCCTGCGGCCCCTCGGCCCGCTAATGCTAACAGCAGGGCATTGGGGCGCGGGGCTGTGAATAGCTGCACTCCTCTGCAGTGGAGAAAGTGAGGCGGCCTCAATCCTCCACTAAGCCTCATCCCTTGTGAAAAGGCTCACCTATCGTCTCTGCCTCTTATCATAATGTAGGCCATGTTGTCTTCCCCATTACACACAGACCATTCAATTAGCCCCCATTTCCATAGTAATTGAGGGGAATGATAGAGGGGTCAGCCATGACAAGGGGATGAGAGGTGTTCGACAAGACTTTTTTAAAGTGCTCTGCCTGAGCCAGAACGCAGGTAGAGTCGCTCATGTTGTTGTCCTGCTGTTTCTAAATAGCATTTGGTTTGTAGGTGTGGGTGGTCCTATGACTTTAAAAATGTCTCTTTCTTACAGGCTCTAAATGACCTGAGTCAACTTAACTGTGTCTGTGTGGTAGAGGTGTAATGTAGGTGGGACAAGGCATGGGTGGGAAACTTCTGAGGACACTGGTAATAATATGCTCAATATAATAGTAGCATATGATAGTATATCTTAGTAGAATAGCCATAAGGGCCTAAGTTTAATAATTTGATACTATCTGTCCTATTTTTGTCAGGATGAAAATTAATTAATTAATCAATCAAATAAATAATGCACACACCAATGGTTAAATAGATGAATCAATAGATAAATGAATCAATATAATAATATAATATAATTATTATATAATAATATAATAATAATCAAATCCTTTATTAAAAATTAAATAAAATTAAGAGTGAATTGATAAAAACATATTCAATTATTCAATAGTTAAATTAAAACTTATAATACAATTGAAAATCATTCTTTTGATAAAGTGTTAATCAAGTGATTGATAATTGCATTCTTAATTTGTCAATTTTGTTATCTATTGCTATCCTATTATCAATTTGTCCACTCTGCCAGGAGGCGGGACCCAAACTCCTTTTTTCTTAAATATTTATTTATTATGATCTATAGTGTGATTTTTTATTTAACAGTTAATTCATTAATTATTAATTATTGATTATAATTTATTATTAATTTGTCATTTGGTCTGTCTATTGATTAATTGATTATTGAGTGGCACAGATAGGAACCCGTTTGGGTGAAAATTGTTTTGGCCTATACTTGTTGAGAAGTTAATTGTTTACATATCCTTCTATCAATCTCATGAAGTAAAATTATACCATCACAAGCAAATCATTTTCCTGTTTCTTAAACCCCATACATACTGGTTTTATTTTTCAGAGGCAATTTTACAGTATTCTAGATCAACACTTTGCATGTTTCCTCTCTCTAAACTTCTCTCTTAGTATACTTACTGTTGAACTGGTGTTCACATAACTGGTCTGTTAGACTGTCAGTGGAATTGCTAGACCTCATCCTAGACCTCATCCTAGACCTCCTAGATCTACACTCTTCTCCCAAACTTGCTCAGAGTCTGATATGCCATCATAATGAACACTTTTCATCTGAAACAATCTCTCTTCCTGTCTCTCTTTCTATCTCTCTTCCTAGCTCTCTCTGTCTCTGTTTTAGGGCCAGAACCACTACCAGACAGGGCCATGTTATAGTCCTGTGCTTGTCAATCTCCGCCAGGCATGACTTGTCATACAAATAGAGAGAAAGAGAAAGAGAGAGAGCGGTAGAGAGGACGGGAGGGGTAATGAAATAGAGAGGAAAGGAAACAGGGGATTGCATGCAGATGCAAGGCCCTTCTCGTTTACAAATATGCAAATACTGTTGCCTTTGTGATATGCAAATGAGAGATTACAGACCGCTAATTAGGGTCAAAAGAACTGCTCACATCAATTAGGGGGAATAAAAAATGATACTCCGATGGGCTAGCTCTCCAGCCCAACCCCCCTTCCCCCAAAATGCACACTCTTGCCATGGCTATCATCCTCTTTTGTCTTAAAAATGGAAACACAAAGCAGGAGCAACAGAGGAGACATGAATACAAGTGGTGGCAGACGTATGGTTTCTATTGACAAGCTTTTGTAGTGGACGAAGGCTCCGGTACTTTCTGTGCCCAGCTGCATCTTCTGAAAGAGCCTCCCCCTCTTCCTCTCTTCCTCCACTTCCTCTCCTCGTCTTCCTCTACACTGTGTACCTGTCGGTCGTAGCAGCAGCAGCAGCGTGCTGCAGGAAGAGAGAGGGCAGGATTTGCATCCTAATGACCTCAGCCTCACGGCCCCTGAGGCATGGCCCCCTGCATCACCCAGAGATCAATTAGAGCAGTCCCACCGCCTGCCTCCACTTCTCTCCTTTCTTTCTTTCTTTCTTTCTTTCTTTCTCTCCTCTGTTTCTCTACATTCCACATTCATCCCTTACTCTCTACTCGCCTCTCTCATATTCATCCCACTGTCTTATTAGTCCTCTACATCCAGTCCCTTTTTTTCCCTCTCTCCTGCCTGATCTTTGCCATCTCTTGATCCATACCATTTTTCTCAACACCTCTTGATCTGTTCATTCTCCACTAGTGAGAGTAAAGATGACACTGGTAAGAGCCAGCACTGCCTGGTCCTGCTGCAATCATCCTTCAGTCCCCTGGTCTGCTAATAGGGCTGATCTCCGTCCTCGTCCTCTTCTCTGCCAATCATACATCCATGGGCAGAGAATGAACACACAGACCTGGCTTTACACACAACTCAGGTGTCACTGATTCAGCAGATCATTTAGAAATCAGGAACCTCCTTTCATGCTGTGTGAAGGAGGTAGAGTGTTTATGTTTGAAACATTCAGCGTCCAGCATTTGTGACAAAGACCTACCAATCCTACACGTAAAATAGTGAGGATGGATAAAGCAAAGAGCGAATTGGCAGACAGAAAGGTGGTAGAGAGTAGTGGGAATTGTGGGAATAAAGGGGGAAAGAGGGGTGAAGGAAAGATTAAAAGGTTAGGAGGAGAGCAGGCTGCTGTATGTTTGCTCTGTCTGTCTTTGGCAGCATCATTATGAGAGGCAGGCTGTGGGGTGAGGCTGGAGGTCTGGGCACTGTGGAGTAAGTCTCCATTAAGAGAGGCTCCCCACTCCAACTCTGCCCCACTCTCAATTACTGTCCTTCTGCTGACACACTGTCACCTCTGAGAAAAAGAGAGCGAGGGAGAGAGAGAGAGAATAGTGTTCATAAGTATTTTTCACTATCTATTTGACAAAGAGCACTAACCTTCTAAAATTTTAACTCTTGCTACTGGGTCCACTCATCAGTTCAGAAATGGTATATCCTCCTCCGGGTGACCTATATTATAAGAAATTAATTGAATCCATATATTGTCTAGTGCAGAACAAGTAACTGCACACTGTTTTAGTGGAGTAAAATCTGGAAATCTGATACACTTGCAGTGTAACCGGTCATTTTGCATTTAATTTGCACACAGGCCCCAGCAACCGAACTAGCTCAGCACTTGTTGAGACACTGTCTTAGCTAGTTGAGCAACTGCAGACCAAAAAGTCTACTTGACTAAAAGGATGCATTTTATCCTTCTTTACTGCCCCAAAACCAGAATAGTAAAATGAGGCTCAGTGTCTATTATGCCCAGCAAAGACAAGGATGAAATGAGCCATGCCAAATGGTGTGTCTATGTGTGTGTGTTTTTGGGTGCGATGGTCTGGGGTGTGTCGTGGTGAGGATTTGTGCCCTTATCTTTCCCTCCTCATAATGATCTCTCAAACAGCAGTTCTCTTGCTTCTTAGTACCTGTCAATCAAATGGCAGATGGAGAAAGGAGGTTTTAGGGTTAAGGAGGTGGTGTGTGGGGAAAAGGGGGCACAAGAGGAGTTATTGCGGGTAGAGGGGGGGCCATCGTTCACGGATGATGGGCAGTTCATGGCCCACTGAAAGTGTGTGCCCCCAAAGATGGAAAGGGAGGGCAGAAACACAGAACAAGAGAAAGGATTAGCATAACATAGCCAGTCTCGTTAAAATGAGCACAAGTCTCCCCTGACTCCACTCCTCTGTCTGACCTTGGGCGGCTTGTTTCTCTGCCTTACAAACTCCTGTTGTGTTATTACTTCAGCTTTTGCTTCCAATACAATCCATGACCATGAGCTTAAAGTAGCTATAATAAGTAGCTTAAATCCACCATTATTTCCTACTTGTAGAGGGGTGAGACACAAACATATTCCCTCCAAATGTCTGTTGTACTTTCTGGCTGCAATTCCCCATTCCTTCCCCATTCCTGAATGCAACCTTATGCATATTTCATTATGTTGGTATTTATAATATGATGTGGTCACCTTCCATTAACTTCTATGCTAGTTAAAGGCTAAATCACAGATGGAATTTGCTTTTCCTACACCAATATCTCCCAGGATATAGAGTGCATCAGCGTGATCAGCTGTCATGTGGATGCTCAGGGCAGGATGCTCAATAGAAGTGCTGATCATCTGTATTGATCTATGTGGCCTCCAGCCGATAGGATCGATAAATCCCTTGTATGCCTGCATGCCACATGTTCTTCTCACTGTCTGAGATCACCAAGCAGGTCTCCTGAGTGCAAACTGCATCTGCTGGGAGAGGGAGAGCCGTGCAAATCTGCGTCTCTGGAGATTCTTTGTTTGAAGGAAAGGAGAATAAAGTACCCTGAGCGTGTAATTTAAAACCATTAAAAACATGTAGGGTAATGAATTGTTTAATGTTTGTTTTTTAACTACTAAAATTACCTAAAACAACTCTACCCTTTTACCATTTAGTAAAAATGTCAGGATCTATAAAAAAGCAGCCCAAATAGCTTGTCAACTAGCTGCTAGTAAACAAGCTCACAAGTGTCACTGGCAGACATGAGTGGGATTTCATGAGTCTTGATTTTCATTGAAATATTCTCATTGACTTATTTATCAGTAGCCAAACCTGTCAAAATATGCCATAACCCTCAAGATTTTGTTCATCACTAACATTAGATAAGTTAGCTTGTCGGCTAGCTTTTTTTTTATCAAAGGTAGATATGAGTGGGATTTTCAGTATCTGAGTTTCGATTTACATTGTCATATTCTCAGAGATTTATTTAACAGTAGGCAAACTTGTCAAAATCTACCATAACAATCAAAACTATTTTGTTCATCAGTAACATTAGCTAAGTTGGATAGCCAGCAAGCTTAGCATGGAGGTTCTGGTGCTATAAGTTTCCAGGTTCTATTTCATGTTCAAATCTCAGATAGGACCGAAGCTGTGGAGCTTATTTAGTGACATCACTGACTGAGTTTATATGTAACGCTTCCCGAATATTATATTTCTATATATTTTTTTTTACATAAGAACTGAGAACGTCTCTGTTTTTAATAGGAAAAATATATAAATTTGCACTGTGTTAACAATCTTGACCCAAATACCAATCTAATTGAATCAGCCATCCAATTTAATCCATTAATTTAGGGTACTTCAAATCTTGTTTGTAAACCTTTGCTTTAGAGTCAGAGCTTCACTCTTTTAAACTGAAGAATTTAAACTAAACTGGGCTAAAGGGCAGATATCACACATTTTCTGCTATTAAACCCCAGAAGTAGGCCTGCTAAGTTGTCTCTTAGCTCAAACAGGACTCCTAGATGGATGCTAGAATGCTGGATAAACACTATGCTCAACCTCAGTGTACACTCAACCCTGACTGGGGTTAACGACACATGCCAGTAGTATGGCAGAGAAGACCAGGCAGCCCACTCTGACCCAGGGAGTAACACAACACACACACACACACACACACACACACACATATCCCCATCTTGGCCCTGGACCATTGTTTACTTTCTCTGAGCTTTGGCCAGCATTGCTGAAGCGAGTGGTGAATGGTTGCGTTATTGTCTCATCCTCGTGACCCTGGATGCCCTCATTCTTTCTCCTGAAAAGCACCATCTGCATGATCCAACAGTTAAGGAGCGAGAGCAATGGGACAGCGAGACAGAGAAAGAAAGAGAAAAAAAAGAGAGAGAGGAAAAGGGAAGGAGGACAAGAGACAGAGTGGGTGGAAAGAAGGAAGACGAACTAACAGCACTGTTTTGTAGATGTCCATCTGGAATGACAAATCTCTTTCCCCCTCCGTAAAAATCATTCATCAGTTTGATAACTGATCCCATATATGTGGATTTATCATTCTTCCTAGGCTTTATCTCCTACTCTTTGTTGTTTCTGCTGTTGTTTCCCTGATTCATTTTGACCATCTTTCATCTCTCACATATCTCTTCCATCCCTCAGACTTTCTCGCCCTCTATCTCTCTCTCTGCGGGTGCAGGGGATTGGGGGAGAGCATTCCAGGACCCAGGCTGTGGCGGCCTGCATGTACGAGGAAGGCTGTTTTTTTCCCATGGGGCGCAGGTGAAAACTAGGACTCTCTCAGCCCTGTGAGGGACGCCATCTGTCCTCACTGCCTCTCCGCCTGCAGGAGAGGAGCCCCCCTCTCCACTCGTCTCCTCTCCCCCATCCCCATCCATCCGCACCCCCTCCTTCCCTTACCTCATGCCATCCCAGCAGGATGAATCACCCAGGAATGCACCCCCTCCCCTCAATCTCAAGCACCCCCTCATCCCCTTGCTCATTCAGTCCGCAGTCTCATCCCGGACTCCTCCTCTGGGTCTCTGACCTTCTGCCACTAACCACTCCCTCCCTTGCTCTCTCTAAATCACACACATACACACATATATAGATACATTCTTTCTCTATGCTAGTATTAACATCACTATATGAATGTATGCTGATTGTGATCAGGGTCAGGCAATTTTAAAAGCTGTAGTCAGTTTTAATTGAGGTAGACAGACAAGATAATGGGAGTCAATGTTTGACTCAGCAACAAAATGCTACGATATGCATCCGAAGTGTGTGTCAATGTGTTAATTATATGTTGATGTAAATAATGTGCGTAAGATTGGCTCAAGGCCGAAAGACATATGATCTCCCTGAATAAATGGCTTCCTCTACCAATGAAGAACAATGAGAAGAGAGTGATCAAAAAAGGTTGGACTAAACCAGAGTCCATTCTGAAGAGCTTAATGGGATTAGTTGCATTATTGTTGTTGAATTAATTGTTGCATTATTGGAATGTGCTCATATCGGAGCAGGACGGTGTGAGCACTAACGGTCGCAGAGGCCGGAGCAGTGTGTGAAAACACTTTCACATGGGAACGCGGGCATCGCGCGCACACAGACAACTCAGGGGCAGTTAAGTGTGAAGCTCCCAAACTGTCACTCCGCAGACAGCCCCCGCCTTCCCGCGCTCTCACCCCTGCGCTCACACTTCACCCACAATCCCTCACAAAAGCCAGACACGCACACAAGCATTCAGGCTCGCTTTTACCAAGCACACACACATACGCACACTGCCTCCCACACAACACCTACATACATATACCTCACATCAGTCACCATGCAATACAGTGGCACAGAAGAGAAGGAGAGTGAAAACTGAGAAGGAGCGAGGGAGCAGAGAGATGTCCTACTGACAACAGTCAATGTGTTGCCTTTTCAGCTGTCAGTCTCCTCTCAGACAGACAAGAAGTGCAGATAGGGAGAGAAAGCTTGTGTGAAAGAGAGAAGCAGAGATGTGGAAGGAGGCATAAAGGGGAGTAGCAGTGTGATGGAGACAGAGAGTTGTTGCGGGGCAGGGGTGAGCTGAAATAAAATGTCCCTGTTCTCTCAGTGGTCTAGTAGGGCAAAGCTGTAGATGGGGCAATGGGCGGTGGTTTAACCCCACTGTCCCCCCCACCACGCCCCTGCCTCTGGCCCATTGTTTCCAGTGGCTCTGTCAGCTCCCATTGTTTCTGAGGGGTTTAATGGGTAGAAAATAGAAGGGCAGCGAGGGGGAGTTGCAGAGGGTCAGAGACACCCCGTTTTTCAACCTCTCTTGGAGATGTCTGACTATTTGACCCAAAAAAACAATAGCCATAAAAACTTAACCTTTGTGTTGAAATTTGGTGACTTTTCCTAGAGTGACCCTAACATTAGAAAAAGTGAAACATTGCCTTTGTTTATATTAATATTATATATAATATTATACATATAATATATATATTATTTATACCACCAAGGTACAAAGATTGTTTTAGGGTCATTTGTGACCCTTAGGACAAGGGGAGTATACAGAATGTTAAGACTACACAAGGGTTAAGTTAAGGAGAAGGGCACAGGAATGGAAGAGTGTGTCCTGTCTCTTAGAGCTGACTCTGATGCATGATACTAATTCTCTTATACTGATATTAGATTATGAGACTAACACTGCTTTTACTACTAAGCACATCTTTTACGCAACAGGTCATACTTTGCTGAGACACAGTTAGAGTGCAGAAAGGGATTGAAATGTTGCACTGTCTATGGTGCATCTGTGTCTCAGCCAACAATTGGTATTGGCCTATAAAACGAAAAATATCACAGGGAAAATAGTAAACCAAAACATAAAAAAAGAAACAGACAATAGTCAGCGCCAATAGTTTTATGCCAATCAAAAGAAAATAAATATGTTGCCCATTATGCTTCAGGCATAGACTATGCACTAAGCAAAACGTCCACAGTATGGACCTATAATCTGATCAATGACGAGAAGTTAACTATAGGAATAAGTTTAACAAAACTTTCCATACTCTTTCAGGCTTAGATTGTAACTGAAGAGCTATTACAAGTTTATGGGGTAATAATTTGAAAACTATGAGTTTTCAATTTAACAAAACAAGTGCTTTCTTTTTTGGCTTCATTTAAAACAGTTATTCTGAATTTTAAAGGGAAAATAAACAATGTTAAGCTGATGTTTCTCATTTGTATTCATGGTTTATTTGTAATCCAAGACTTGGTTTTCATTTGAAGGTCCTATAATAGGAATGCAGGTTCATTTGTCCATATTTCAGAAATACACTTTCAGTTGGAGGAAATAAAAACAAATGTTTAACCTTGTGTGTGTGTTTGGTGTAACCTTATGTAAGTGTAGCCAAAAATTAGGGAAGCAGAACCAACAAAATATCACTATCGGTATCGGCATCGGTCTGTGATTTTCAAAATGATCAGCTTTCAGTATTGGCCTGCAATTTTCATAAGCATCAATGGCTCCAATAGCAATCAATATTTTGAGAAGTCTCTGAATGAAGCAGCCAGTCAGTAAATATCACTAGATATTTTACACCAAACTCACTGATCTGTCTATGAAAAATACAGGAGCTTCTTGTTTAAGGCCCTGCCATGCATCCTGTTAATCAATTATGTAAGACTATCTATTAAAGCATTCCTTCATGTCAAATACCTGAATAACAGCACAATCCAACAGGACCCATGGGCTCCTAATTGAACAGATGGCTTGCTTAATTGATCATTGATTGGTAATCAATAGGAAACATGTGTTCTGGATCTGTACACGAAGGTGATTGAGGGAGAGCAATAAAATCAGCTGAAGAGTTTAAACAGCAGTGCCAATGATCACACTTCATCTGGACTGAGAGAGAGAGAGAGAGAGAGAGAGAGAGAGAGAGAGAGAGAGAGAGAGAGAGTATAACAGTAATTATAGTTAGTGTTGTATCTGTGGATTGCTTAACAACTCTTAATGCATATGTTAATTTATTTAAGATACTTAATGACAAATTATAATGAACAGATTCTCTGTGGTGCTGTTTCTGCAACAAATACACAAGCACACAAACACATGCACGCACGCTCTAACACACACACACGCACACGCACACACATATACATAGACACAGACAGTAGATACACACACTTGCACGCACACACATGCCCACATACGCACACACACACAGCCCATAGACACAGCACCGGTTTGACAGTGGCACGGGTCCAGGCAGTGTGGGGGTATCACTTGGACCCTCGATCTCCACTCCAAGGAGAACATCAATGCCTCCCTTTGATCCCACACTCAAGGTTTGTCTTAAAAGGGCCACGGATGGATAGAGAGACAGGGGAGACACTCCACATCAGTGGGCCCCGCCAGCAGCCTCAGGTAGTGCCTCACGACAATCATGCCACCCTATTAAATATGGAACACAAAGACAAAGGAGCAGAGATTGGGAGCGAACACAGGAGGAGATGGGAGCAGCACTCCAGGCCTTTGAAGAGCTGAGCTGATGAGGAACCCTGGACACACACACACACATATGCATGCGCACAGGCATAGAGTACACACACACACACACACACACAAATGCACGCACATACAAATGTATACCTGGAACAATTAGAAAAGTCTGACTTATGTGCTTTTGGCTGTTTTTGAAAATAAAACTGTGCCTTTCGACACCGAAGTTAAGCTGAATGTCACTTACAGAACGTGGAGTTTGTGTTTCTAACAGCAGCTTCCTTGAGCTTTCTAGTTATAGGACTCGTGAGGGTAAGAATGGCAAGGGTAAGAATGAGACAGAAATGAGCTACCACAAACTATACCTCTGAGCCAGACATTTTCAAAATAATATTCATTGGTGGGAACTCTTAAGACATTCAGGGTCTTCAGAGAAAGCCTAAGGATTTCTGGATACTAAAACATACAGTTAATTTTATTTTGTAGAATCATCAGGCTTGATGGATTTAATCTCTCTGTGTATTGTAGTAATATTCTCATTTCATTGTTTATCTTTGGTTGGAAACGAAAGGGTTAAAATCATGAAATGCCAAAAGGAAACTTGTCCAGTCAGGATTTTTTTTCTCTGTGGTATCTAGGTAATACAGCAAAACAAGCTCACCCATTGATTAAGACTTCACAAACTGGACACTAGGCTTTAAGCATCCAGTTAACCATCAATATAAGAAGGAAGTGACTGAAATAAACCAATCACAATTTAATTTCCAACGGGTGGGACCATTTCACAGGAATAAAAATGTCACTGCAGGCCTTATTATAATTCTCTAACAAGCATTACAATGATACATGACTAAATACAGAGTATGTGAGAAAACACAGGTTTTAACTAAACTGATTTAACATGAGAGAATCATGTTTGTGTAATGTTTTTGGTCCATCAGTTGGCTAAGATTTCTTTATAGTCATGCTGAATTGTTTTTGTTAGTGCCTATTCATACACCTTTGTTGTTAAATGCATAATGTGATTTATTTGATTGAAATTACTTTTCTTAGTGCCAAAAGATGTACTGAGGGCCAAGACCTAAAATACACTGTTCACCACAGATATTGATTATATTGAATTCATATTGAAAGAAACTCACCCATTTCCCTCCAGTCTCACTGTCTCCTCTAAATCCATAGCCGTGGCTGATCTCATTTCTAAAGACCAGCACTGGGTCAGTGTGAGGAGTGGCAGTAGTGTTTGTGGTCAGTGTTGGTGGATCTCCATTGGGGGCTCCTCCTGCCCTCCCATTAAACTGTGACAAGCTGTGAAATGCTCATTAAGCATGTGCAGACATTTGAGGAAATGGTTCTGGTGGCACCACTGGCTCAGAATGATGCTTACACTACATACTCAGCACATACCCAACTGAGTAAAACACACATGAGTACTGACTATCTTGAGAAAGTACACTGCTGAGCAGGTACTAAGGTCTAAACCTTTGATCACTTACATGTCTGTATATCACGTTTCCAGTAGGCTTATTATCTGCACATGACTTAAATTTACATGTGATAACACACTGTCTCACTCTAAGACACATGAAGTGATTGATTTGATATTGCCCCTAAACTCTGGAATAGTGCTCCAGAGAATGTTAGGAATGCTAACTCTATTGATGTTTTAAAATCCAGATTAAAAACATACTTGTTTAATTTAGCTTATTCATAGCTATTGGGTCTTTTATCTTGTTAAATAGACTTTTTATAATTCATAGTACTAACACTATATTTATAGTCAATTCATTAGTAATTGTACATTGGTTCTTTAATGTGCTTGATCATAAATACTTTGTTTTGACTTTCTGATCTTTATATGTAAAGCACGTTGAGATTTTGAACTCAAAATGAAAAGTGCTATATAAATATTATTATTATTACTATTATTATTATTATTATTGATTATTATGCATAATTACTTAGTAACAATAAATGAGACCAATTATTTAATGAGATCTACAGCAGCACCTACATTACTATTACCACTTGTGAGCAACAGTCCCAACATTATTGCTGCCCAAGCATCTTATGATAGGGATAATGATAGGTCACTTACTGTCCCTCATACTTTGGCAGACAGATATACGTTGTCTACCAAAGCACTACTCTTTATTTCTTCAACAGAATAGGCAGTGTGTCAGTACTGGATAGATGACAGAATTGGGGATGTATGTTCTGAAATTATTTACAATATAATTCAAGTAAATGTTTGAATTTGTTGTACTTGGTCAAAAAGTGCAGCTCTGTCTCGATAGCTTTGCTGTTACACCGCTGGCACAGTCTCTCCTCTTATATCAGCCTGTCTCTATCCTTCTCTCTCTCTGTCTGACTTTACTTCCTCTTTTGATTCAGTATATTAATCATGACAGTACAAATCTACAAACATGTCTGACACCACTCTTTAATCTCACAGACTGTACAGCTACACTTCTACACCAGTACTGTGTTAAATACAGCAGGCTGTAATTAAATTATTATGCGTTGTGAAGTAGTGTTGACAGTAGGAACAGGAGTTTCACTACCAAAGCATCATGCTCACTGTTCTGTTTTACTGAGTTTACCACTAGAGGGCGACACATGCCAATAAATATTACAGCAGTTTGTCACCATGTACTGCACTTTCAGTTGCATATATTTTCATGAAAATCATTTTCAATCATTTTCACTTTTTTACGCACAACAGATCTCTGTTCATGTTGAAAGGTCGACGAGCCCCTCCCCATAGCTCCTCGCCTGATATGTGTGTGTGTAAAGTGTATGTGAGCGAGATGCTTCAGCAATTTGGTTATGCATGTAAGACTGTGGATCACTGACTCAGTTCCTCTTTCTGAACTAAATTTAAACATGTGAGTTAATTTTGTGTAATGTGGGCGCTGAAGAGGAAAGACACCTGTTTTCCACACCTGTACACAGAGCAAGATCTTGCTTCTAAAAGGTGATAAGTTGATATTCTCTGCTCATATTGCCTGTGCTAATTGCTCCATCTGTTGCTATGTGTGACAATCATAGCCAGGACTGCCTTACAGAATAGATATTTTATCCAAAGGGATAAGTAAAGGACAAATAAAAATTAAATCACAATAAGGCCCAATCTTCATTTAATGCATCTGTTTAATTTATTTTCACTGCAGTCAATGTTATTACAACTTTAAACCGTAGATCAGGTTTGACGTGGTCATAAAGTGTGGAACTGCCTGTTTAGACCTGTGTGTGTGTCTGTGTGCAAGACTCACTGCTTACGGTGAGTACATTGTTCTTGATGTCAGCAGTGATCTGGATGCGTCCTCTGCGTTCAGTGTGATCAGTTCCACACAGACTCGGCACGTTGGCGACACATCGCTTATGAATATTCATCATACAATCTGCAGAGAGGGAAAGAGAGATAGTGAGAGTCACAGAGAGAGAAGTTTCTGAAAGTCATAACACAAATGTAAATAAAAATGCATATTTTAAATTTTTCCTTCATGTTATTAAATGTACCATTGTATGTATACTAATAATTTTGCTGAACCTGGTAATCAGTAGGAGGCCATCTTTAGCTACCTTTAGCTACACCCCTATTTAACATCATGTATATGGTAACTCGAAAGGCGCAACAGAAAAGCATTCAAACTCGCGATCTCCCAATGATGCCACAGCCATCCGTTGCCGGGAGTCCAAGAGAGCATAATTAGCCCTGCTCTCTGTGTGGGAAGGATGGCATTACTCTCTCTCCCCTGCCGATCAGGGCGATACTAGCCAATCGTGGGTGTCTGTGAGCTTATGTATACGGAAGAGGGGAGTTAGCACTCTCCTCCAAGTGTGTTCGCCCGCCCTGTGATGTTGCATGAGCAGCAGTTCGAAAAGATGCAGTGGCAGAGTTTCACATGTTTTCACACTATTCTGGATTAATTTTTCCCATTTGTGTTGACAGATTTGCAGCAGGTTGTCCAGGTTGGTTGGATGATGTTTGCACTGCAATTTTCAAATAGTGCCACAAATTCTCAATGTTGTTGAGGTCAGAACTGGGGCACTCTAGGACCTTTTTGTTTTTGAGCCACTCCAATTTCGGTTTTGCATTGTGATTATTGTCCTGATAAAAGGTGAACTTCCTCACGAGCCACCATTTCTTAGCAGACTGGAACAGGATCTCTTGCATTATATCCATCTATTTTCCTTTGTACCTTTTTTCTTTCAGTTTTAACATGATGCCCCATGCCTGCTGATGAAAAGCAGGCCCACATTTCATGGGGCAGGGGCAGTGTTAGATGCTTAGCACCATGCATAGCGCTTTGAATTATTGCCAGAAAGTTCTAACTTGGTCTCATCTATGCCTAAAACATTTTCCCACATCATAGCTAGTCACTATAATGTATTCATATAGTTTTTCTTAAGTAACGGCTATTTTCTTTCCACCCTCCCTCTTTGTATTGTGGAGTGGTGTACAGTACATTTGCTCCACTTTCAGCCACTGAACTCTGTAGCTCCTTCAGAGTGATTGTTGGCCTGTCTGTGGCTTCCCTCAAAAGTCTATGTTTTGCTTGGATGCAGAGTTTTGAGGAGCAGCCTTATCTAGACAATGTGTGGGTTGTGTGATGCAGCTTCCACTTCGTGATTATTGACGCCACAGTGCTCACTGGGAGAGCCAAACACTTGAATATAATTTTGTACCCTTTTCCTAATATATGCATTTGTGTGACTTTATCTCTGTCTTCTATAGGCTGTACTTTAGTCCTCATTCTTGCACATTTACGTCACGTTTACAATTACGTCACTAGTTCACAATAAAAATACTAACTGGGAAAATGTGTGTAAGTATAATTTGTAATCCAGAAAATTTTAATAATTTTCAAGGGGATTGAATACTTGCAAGCAACTGTAGCTAGTGGGTGGAAACTGTCAATGCCCAAACTGGGAGAAAATGGGGTGTAAATAAAAAATCATGCATATGTTTACCAAGTGCATATTTAACCCCCCATTTAACTGTACATATTTAACCCTGTCCCCATTTTACCATGTGCATATTTCACTCTGCCTTTATTTTAATATGCATTTTTAAATCCAACAATATATAACCCTGTGCATATTTAACTCTGCCCCTCAGTTATGATGATTGTTGATAATGATAATGATGATGATGGTGACGGTGATGAGTATGGTGGTGATGATGGGGATAATAATGGTGATGGTGAGAATAATGATCATAGTAATAATGATGATGGCGATGATAGGGATAACGATCATTTTAATGATAATGGTGATGATGGTGATGGTGATAATGGTCATTATTGTAACGCGCCTGGCGGAGCGCGCAACATAGCGTGAGCGGTCGTCATGGCGACGACCGCGGACATTAACCTGTTTGTGTTTCCCTGTTTGTGACACGTGA
>JAOUQW010000042.1:13477536-13493076 GCA_028565825.1 Olivaichthys viedmensis | reverse complement strand
ACACTGATTACTCACAAACGACACACAGGTAGAAAGGATCACATCACGGGACAAGGGCAACTAAACAAAAACAAGAGCGCATGGTCGACCGCCACAGCCATGCGTGTGACAGAGCCCCCCCTCTACGGCGCTGCTCCTGCAGCACCCAAACAGTCAGTCTGGGGCCAACATCCAAGTCCGGATGGCGGTACAGAGGGACCGACCACACCCCGCGCAGCCAGGGAGCGGAGCGAAGACGTGCTCTGCTGGGGCAGAACGCAGCGCGTCCTCATCCCCAAAGCCCAGTGTTGGAGCAACGGTGAACCTCGGTGGGGACTGGAGGCGGAGGAACGTTGCCGTCCCCGAAGCCTGGGGGCAGAGCAATGACGTCCTCCCTTCCCTCCCCTCCCTTTTGACGTAAGTCGAACTTGCATGAAAACTTTGCAGTCATAATTAATCTAATGTATGCAAAACACCCAACCCCCAACCCGAGGAAAATTTTTTAACCCACAAAATAGACCAATTCTGTGGGAAAACTGGAAACATGGCAACCCTGCTCTCATCATATATACACAGAGACACCTTATATCTCTATCAAAAAACAACCTTGTAAAAACATGTTAAAGTACACACTCTACCTCTATCTCTGTCTGTCTTATATATACACACACATACCATTATTTATGCAAGGGGAAATACTGGTCAAAGCCAAGAAACCAACCCCCCCCCACACACACACACACACACACACACAAACACCCTTCTCAGAAAAAATAGAAGCACTAAGCCATTAAATATTGAGGCACTGTTGGGCTGGAAGGTGTGTGTAAATGTTAAATAATGGAAGCTGGATGCGTCTGGGTCATAGCTGGCAAGGCCGGATTCCTCCCTGTCTCTGATGCATTATTAAATGAGGATGAACTTCCCCGGCCCTGCTGAGTAGAGACAGAGAGAGAGCACCAGTGAGAGAGAGGGGGTAAGGGGGGTATGGTAGTAGTTGGTGAGATTGGGGGACCGGGTGCATTGCCAAGACTCTCTCTGTTCTACGGGGGGGTGCAGTAACCCCAAACAGACAGACTTTGCGGAAGCAGAGTGGGCATGCTAGAGGTGGGTTTAGGAGCAAGGTATTCCCCATCAATGAGCCTTCCTAACAATGAGTCTCCCAGTCTAAAGTTTCCTGTACTAATGACATGCCTTGTCTAATGCACTTGGAGGACAGCGTGACGTGTATATTCATTTGAGGGAAGCCTGCTCTTAAGTATGACCAGTTTTAGCAGGCTGTTTTTTCAACAACTCCACTAAGGCCACACTGCTGTGATGTGCAGTGCAGCTCCTGTCTCTCTTCCCCAGACAAGAACAGAACAGAGAAGGTTCCAGTCCAACAGAGCCTTTTATCAATGAGAGAGAGAGTGCCTCTATACAGAGGAGCTAGTTTTGGTCTACACAGACAATGTTGCAATTTTTTCATTGGAACAACTTTTGAACCACAAGTTAATACAGAACCTAGAAGCTTAGAGCCTAGGTCTTCATACCCTTGTATTTAATGCTGAGTGCTTGGCATTAGTCATCTCATGTGATAATCTTGCGGATTGCAAATTATGCGCCAACAATGAAGGAGGACATACTAGACCTTTTGGCACCAAAATAATAGAATATTAGTTCCATTGGTCACCAGTCCAGTACCAAATCATTCAGATGTATTGTTTTTGGTACCTGCTCAATATTGGTATCAACAAGAACTAATGGTAGGCTACTTGGGGTAGAGATAGCAGCACTGTATATTGCTAATTGTTTATGCATACTGCATCACACAACGTGGATAGAATATATATATATATATATATATATATTTTTTTTTTTTCTGAGTGGCGCAACAAAAAAGCGTTCGCCCAAGCTCGACATCTGTGGCCAGGAGTCCAAGAGAGCATAATTGGCCCTGCTCTCTGGGTGGGAAGGATGGCATTACTCTCTCCCCTGTCGATTAGAGTGATTCTATCCAATCATAGGCGTCTGTGGGCTTATGTATAATATATATATATATTTTTTTAAAGCAATGATTTTTACGACACAAACAGAGCACAAATTAACAGAAATTCTTTCGCTTTCTGATTGATCGTATGGGGTGTGGAGCTTTTAAGTGAGTTGATAACATCTCTATAATGTTATTTAAATTTTGTCACAGTGTGGCTTTATCATCTTGTTGTTGACATGGACAAAATTAAAAAACTTTTCATCATCAAACCTTTCTGTTAGTGATTGTGTTGCAGCTAATATAAGCTGGTAAACCAAACTCCCAAATCAGACAAGGGAACAAAGCTAATCCAAGCACTTCTTCCATGTAAAATTTTAACAATGCAATCATTGCGCACCGAAATGATGATACTGTGGCGGTGGGGCGCCTGCGCGGTGTGTGTTTGCATGCCCGTGGGCCTCTGCGGCTGCCTGTTGTTTTTGTAGAAGAGTGCTCTGTTCTGTTGGTATGAGTGTTTGGTGAGAAAGAGGGAATTGTGGGTTTTGTTGTCCGTGCTGGCCTGTGTTGAGCCAGCACATTATATATGTGGAGCCGGCATGTTAGGTGTCCACCATCCGCGGAAGTCCGGTGGGCTTTGTTAACCCCCACTAGCTTCCGCCATGTTGGTTCGGTTGTGCTGTAAGAATGTGTTTGCCAAATAAAGAGCATTTTCCTAAATTTAAAATGTTTCCTGCTCACACCTCTGCTTTGCCGATGTCACAATATAGTCGCTTTTACTGCATTGCACTGTGACTTCCAGTTGTCTCTCAAATGAGTGGAAAATGAACTACAACTAAAACTCCAAGTTCTGTTGATTCCTGTTTGGGCTAATTTTTATTATTGAATATGCAGTGGGTGAAAACACTCCTAGAATGTGAGGCCCATTTTCTAGATCCAACTATAAAGAAATGTTGTACAAGTGGAGGTTGCAGAAGACATACAGAGGTGAGAGAGTCATACCGTGTGTAAATAAATAAGGAAATGAAGATAGACTGGAGTATTTGACGTTACCTTGTGCTGCCGTAGGCTTACAAGACACAGGG
This sequence comes from Olivaichthys viedmensis, assembly GCA_028565825.1. Taxonomy (NCBI): domain Eukaryota; kingdom Metazoa; phylum Chordata; class Actinopteri; order Siluriformes; family Diplomystidae; genus Olivaichthys; species Olivaichthys viedmensis. The sequence goes on along the minus strand of JAOUQW010000042.1, from coordinate 13,490,043 downwards.
GAACATGGGGGTTTAAATTTAGGTGTGGATGCTTGAATATGGCAGAGGAAGGGGGAGGTGGTGTGATAGTGTGTGTGGCATCGGAATGTAGCACAGATGTAGTCCCCATGGTGGAGCTGGTGCAGAGAGAAGTGTAAACTGACGGAGAGGGGAGAGCAAGTGCGACTCAATGGCCCCTTAGCAGCAGGGAGGCTAGCAAGAGTTCCATGTGGTGGCATAAAAAAATATACACAAACAAATGTGACAGTTAAAAATAGCCTCATTGAATTCAATGTGAATTCCACCTAAATTGTAATTTATGTGTTTTTGATAATTGTGTGTCATACGTTGTTTTTGTGAATATGTTTATATATGTATAGTTTGTAGCACATTTATTACTGTTGAGTTTCTGCTTTGTGGTTGCAATCTCCTGTCATGTGCAGCTGCAGTTCCGCACTAATTTGTCCCTCGCGCTTGCCGTAGTCTGGCAAACTCCGATATAGAGGCTTTGCTAGAACAGACTTCCAGCAGTGGAAAACATCTAATACAGTGCTGAAATATTGCTGTCTGTATAAAAAGAGAGTGAGAGAGAGAATAATCCAGACTGGCTGCCATGTCTTCTGTTTACCGCACACACACACCTAGTCCACTGTTGCCATATGGTTGATATGGAAGGTCTGTCCAGAGGCAATGAGAACTGAGATAGTTGTGACTTAGTGGCAGGAAGAGAGACTTCCCAATCTCTGAAAAAAAAGCTAATTTATATACGCATATATGCACATACCTCACAGAGTAATATGCATTTATGCATGCTTTTAGTCGAGAGTTATTAGAAGCAACAGGATAATCAACATGGATGATTGAAGAAGACAGAAGAAATCATTTATTATCTAAATATTATTTTGAAGTATCTTATTTTAATAAAATGTTTCAAAACAATATTGTTTCAATAAGATTCAATATTACAGTAGTCACTAAAACAGAAACTCTGAACAGAATACATTGAAACACTAACTTGGATTTCTGCTTGCAAAGAATGTACAATGTAACACCTGCTGTTCTTCGAGGGCTGTGCTGGAGTTAAACCTGTTCACTCTGTAGTTCAAAGCTGAGTGGGAGTTCATTTATCCACTCGCTAAAGCTGCATACACAAAGAGGTTACTATCATCTTGACAACAAGCCTCAGTTCCCAGCCAGTCCTGCCGCTGCCTGCTTTAGGCCTTAGCTGTGAGCAGGCTGGCAGTGGAAGGCAGGTCCAGCGGTGGCTCTGCTGCGCGAAGGGGATTTAATCTGTTTCTGCCTACAGTGTCAGCCCTTCTGAATAATGGAAGACGCGTCTATTGGGCCAGTAGAGAGAAAGCTCAATGAAGAGTGGTTCTATGTACTCAGATATTAGCTTATACCACACTCGTTAACAAGCTCTGAGGAAGTCTCCAGAGGAGTAATTGATACATAAAATATAGACAGCATGGGAAGAGGGCAAAAAGCTCTTTAAGAACACTATAATCATCTATAAAACAATAAAAAGCATGCCTTACTCTATATTCTAAAGTTAGGATTATTATTTACTATTGGTTGTGTGTGTACAGAAATAAAGACAGTTTATTAAATTTTTGAGCAGGCTTCCCTTTTCATAATGATCCAAATTAAATTAGACATAGGCATAATCTAAAGAAGATTAATTAGACATAATTAGACATAAAGAAGTGGTTTTGTTTTACATGTGTGTTAAATTGCTGGGGAATGCCAAACTTTAGGCTCACTCTGAGTATGCCTGCTTTGGCTTGGTTAGTTAAGTTCAAGTGCTGTTTTAAAAACCATCCCCACCTGATGCTGTGATGATGCCACATGCGGAATAGCCAGAGAGTGTTATAAGCAGGCTAACAAGTGGGTCATAGAGAGAGAGAATATTTATTGGGTTATTACCCGCTCTCTGTCGCTTCTTGCAGAAGGTGAAATCAAACTTTGCATACAACCTTGCAAACCCAGCTCCCCCGCGTCTCTCCTGCCTGTCATAAACAAGAGATGTTTGAATAATCCTCTTGTTTATTTGTGTGTACGTGTGTGTAAGGTGGGCCAAACATGTTGATGAGTAGACAGCAGTGAAGGTGCGTTCACTGACTCAAATGGAGAGGAAATATGTTTAAAACCTCTGTCAAAATGGTTTCTAATGTTAAAAAATTCTTTGTGATACCAAAGATCTGTCACTTCATAAGCATTTAACATAGGTAGATTCAAAAAATATATATCCTTTACTATAATGTGATTATAGTAAAATGCTTCAAAAACAGATCAGAGCTGTGTGGGCGTGTCAGAACGTATATTGATTGGCAGTGGTGTCTCCGGCAACATAAACAACGCAACAACAGTAGTGAAAGGAGGGTAGAAATGAGAAAATTAAATGTTTCCGCAATGCTTTTGTTTTTACACAAGTTGAGAGGCAAAAACAACACAAGTTTTGAGACAAAAATATATTTGTTTAGGGGGCATGGCGCTTGCAGGAAGCAGCAAGAATAATAAAAGATTGCATTTTGTAAATGCTTAGTTTTTGCTGTGCCACATCCAGCTAGTTTAAAAAGCTACACTGATGGAGCACTTGATCGTATTGCAAGTGGCTGTTACAGCATTAGACGCAAACGCTTAGGCAAGATGGCAAGTATTTAGTCGTAGTTCAGCCACTCTGGTAATTCCCGTTCCTTTCGAGGCTAGTCAAGGTAGAGCTGACCACATGTACTACTGAAAAGCTAGTGACAGTTTTGAACATAGCACTTGCATAAGGAGGCTGAGAGAGTGGGAAAGAAGTCCCTTCAGTTTTTGTGTACAGGTAGCTGACGTAAGCATATTGCTTATTACCTGATGTCACCTACTTCCAATATAGCCCCATAAAACTCAAACCTGCCAGAGGAAAATGGCAGAAAAAGAAGTCGATAGTAAGTTCACCACAAAAGCCATATAGCTAATAGTAAGAAGCTAATCATGAAAATAAGTTGACGGGCAACAACACTGTGCCCTGAAGAATAAACAAATCTACAATGTGCGAGTCACTGAGCTGGTCAGCATAATGATGACCATGAAGAAGCCCACAGCAGATCACCAGACCGGGACAATGAGACATGGTAAGGGGGTGGGGGTCAGTGTGATGTCTGGGGTTTGGGTAGTGGGCATTAACTGTGGGTTTGTTTGTTGGACAGCATTACAACCCATATCTGCAGAGCTGCCCCATGGGTGATTGAAGTTGCTGACATTTTAAGGCTATTGAAAACAAAAGCTAATAGGCAGTGCAGTGTGCTGAAATCGTGTCTGGTTCGTGTTTAACAAAACAAGGTCAGCGGGGTTGTCAGGCCATGAATTCCATAAATAACTTGATAATGGGATTTTAAAACAAGCATCCACCAACCTTCCTCTTCTCCAGTGGCTCCTCCTTAGCGGAGAATGTGTGAGTGTGTGGTGGGTGGTATGTGTGTGTGTGAAAAGGGAAAGATTTGAATGCAAATGGATGCACACCGCATCCTCATAAACAACAGTGTTCATTTAACCCCCGACCTCTCCATTTAACTGCCCCTCAAGTCATTTGTGCACTGCCAGGCACGTACAAATGGACCAAGCCTTGGCAAAGGGAACATGTGTGTGTGTATGTGTGTGTGTGTGTGTGTGTGTGTGTGAGAGAGCGCACATGTGTACACGTGTGTGTGTACGAGATAGAGGAGTTCAGAGTTTACCACTTGCTATGCTCTATTAATTTTGTCAGCATGCATTTATAGAAGGACTGAATACACCTTTTAGAGTCTCACAGGCTTTTTCACTGTCCTCCCATCTTTCATGGAATCTGGAGAACAGAGCCTGTAAAACCCTACAGCATCCCCACACATATACACACTTTTAGTGTGTGTAGTCAACAGCACTTTCATAATCTTTTTATTTAGCAATGAAATGTACTCACAGCAAAAGAGGTGTGTGAAAGTAAGGGCACGCAGTGAGAAGAGCGAGGGACTTGGCGGCTATAGCGTAAGAGCAGCAGTCTAACATGGGTTCATTTAAAAGCGGCAGGCCCTGTCCCTTAATCTTGCGCCGTTTGTCGTGGCTAATTACGGCGGACAAGCCTCTTTATCGAACCTGCTTCTGCCAGTGGCATTAGGATGCATGAGCCGCGCTTGTTGTTTTAAACGCTCTCATTAAGCACACAAATCAGCACTGTTGACAGAGTGCTTTTGAATTAAGCGCAGAGCGCCCTCCTCATCGTGCGTCGTGCTATGCCGCACTAGCAGGGCCTAGGACAAGGAGCAATTTATAACACCATTAGCCACACTCGCCGAGGTTACAGGCATCAAAATTGTTCCCGTCTAATTATTCTTAATGGATACAGGGAGGCAGCGGAACTGGGGACAGCTTTTTCATTAGCCCTCAATCAAGGAAGCATGGAGGGGGGAGTGTGGAGAGAGAGGGTCCAAATGCACCAGCACAAACGAGCAGAAAATCAAGTCTTCCTGTTTTTGTGTGTGTGTGTGTGTGTGTGTGTGTGTGTGTGTGTGTGTGTGTCCTTTTTTATTGTCACAATAAGAATGGATGTGAGCAAAAGGAAGGGGAAAGCAGCTCAACACTGACATGACGTGAGCTACTCGAGGAACATTTGTTCTCTGTCCCTGCCATGTTGCATTCAATTGTGGCTGATTAAACGAGGGAGATTTTCAGAGCTTTTAGTGAGGAGGATTAATGCAGGAATGAATTTAACGAGTCACATTTAAAAGTCTCCACTCAACCACTTGTTCATCAAATAGAAATGACATTTGGGTACAGTCATTATACTTCGTGGTTGCGTGTTATTGATTGTTAGAGAAGACTGTTTTTAAGGGGCACTATGTGCTCCGTCAATGTCCTTCCCTAATGAAGGATAAAAAAAGTAAAATCAAATCAACATGAAAGAATGAAGACATGCTTAAACATAATGCACACTAATTCACTGAATAGTGTTCAAATGTAGTTAATTATAAATCATGCAACCATTTCAAATCATGTAAAATGCAGTTAAAGAAGACGTGGAATTGATTGATACAGGTGGCATCTGCAAAGCCTGACAGCAGATCCTGCCTACAGTGAAGGACCCTGTGATTGCCCTGTGATAAAAACCTCTGCTGTATTCACATGTAACTATTCATGTAATCATGTTCCCCTGCGGTGTCCTCCATCATCTCCTCTCTGCTTCCTTATAAAAGGAGGAATCCAGAGAAGCCAAATTGTGAGTGTTAACCATCTTTTACAAGTCATTAAGCGGGAGGGCATTATCACATAGCAGAGTCCCTTAACGAGGACTGACATATGTGAAGGAGGCAGTTAGCGCCTAACATTAAGACATGCCAGCTCACTGATGAGATGGGACATTGTCCATGGGGGCGATATCAGTGTTAATTAGAGGATAATCGCTGGCTGGTGAGCTGCACACTATCTCTCTCTCTCTCTCTCTCTCTCTCCCTGTCCTACTCTCTCTCCCTCTAACAGCCACAATAACCCCAAAGGACAGATGTGTAGATTATTGCTCATTTGAGCACAGTGTAATTTAGCCTGATTTAGCTGGAAACCACACACATTCACACACACTGAGAGAGCCCGTGGACTGAGGTTGTGGAGAACTGTTCATATACAGAGCTTCTGCATGATTGAATTCTTGCATTTTTCCCTGTTTTTTGTGTCCTGTTTGTACTGTCTTGATTTTGAACATGTAAACTGGAGTCTCTTTCATAGCCTAATCTCTCTCTCGTTGTCTCTGTGTCTCTCTGTCAATCTCTCTTTTTCCAACAGTGTCACGCTTTGATATTGGCTTAACATTGTGGTTTAGCTGACAGGAAGTTCTAGCAGAATGGACAGCTGACAAATCCCTGACAGCACTGGGACATTTCCAAGGGTCAGTGCGGCCCAGCAGATATATCAACCTCAACCCAGCCTACAATCCAGCACTAGAGTCGCCCTAAACTTTCAGACCTTCCCATATGGTGCCTTAAAAACATGCTAATGCAATTAGTGATAATATACCTGAGTGGATGTGGTTAGTGTGAGGCACAGTGTAGCGCTGAATGTGTTGAAAGCTTGCGGCTATGCTTTCCTCTCCCTGCAGGGCACGCGGGTCAGTGAGAGTGACAGAATCGGGCTAAGCAAACCCTCGGACGCTCCTCTTTAGCCCATAGCACTTTGTGTCACAACTACAAAACATGGCATGCATGGGTGAGTGACCACTGCAAGCTCATATATATGTCTAACTGCATGTGCAGGTGAAAGTGTGTGTTAGTGAGGGAAAGAGGGAGGAAATGGAAGACAGCGGGAGAGAGAGATATGTGTTCAAAGCTATGTTAAGCGTGAATACCTCAGTTCAGCAGACTTTGTCTGATTCCCCAATCTGCCTTTCTAAATGAACCATAAACTCTTACTTCATTTCACCCCCGTTTCCTCCCCAGTCAGAGTGATTTACAGCAGTGGACAGCGCAGAATAATGCCCTCTAGCAAGCACAACCAATCAGCTTAAATTATGGCTCGTACGTGTGCAGGAGAGAGTCGAGCTGAGTTTTAAACGAACACTAGCTATTGTGGCTACAGGGCTGAATGCCGGAGTGCACACCTCTAACAGTTACCCTGGAGAAAGCTGCCAACTAGAGACCTAAGAGTAATGCTTTCCACTTTCCCTTCGGTCACATACTAATAGCAAGACATGCACAGTTAGCATCACCACCTTACGAACTTAGCGTATAAGTTAGCATCACCAACTTGGTATAGCAAAGCTAAAAACTTTAAACTTCTAAAATGTTTCTCCCATTGTATTACTTTCTTACCACCCACTCTCTCATTCAGAGAATTTACGCTCAAGACTCTGATTCATAGTCCTATGGAAATTGTGGTTTTGTTTAGAGCAAACATGATGAATGCAGTTGGCTAAAATTAAAATGATGAAAAAGCTACCCACAATGTTAGCCAGCTTTATTGTTTGCGACCACTATTTTAGCCCCAAGATGGGAGAAAAAAAATAGAAAAGTTTAAATAACGGCGAAAAAAACATGCAATTAAGCATGACTAAAAGACAACGATAAGCAGTAATTAATATTCAATTAATGCCTGAGGAATTTCTTTTAAAGTAATTAAGCATTTATTAATGCGATTTGTAACCCCTGAAGTGTCACAGAATATGCTAAGTGGAATGCTAATGTTAAATTGCTCCGGCCCCCCCACTGCTGAAATGTTCCTCTGCTGCACCTCTTACTGACGCCCAATTAAACACTTTGTCAGTCTGAACTTTGATGGAGCCTGACCATAGATTTTATTAGTCCCATATAACTTAGGTTTACCTATGACCACATTAAGATGTGTTGAGCTAATACTCTGAGCTAGGATCTAGGATCAGTTTTTGCTTTATATCTACATGAAAATAGCTATGGCCAGTAGGGGTTTATGATTTGATACGCTTGAGACATTTATCCTTTGAGGCCTTAATCTGCTTTCCCTATTGTTTAGATCTGTCACCATTTGAATTGTCTGTGTAATTCTCACACTCATCTTCAAATCAATTCTGATTGAATTACACAGCAGGAGGAAAAGAGTAAGGGAGAGAAATTCTGGGTAGAAACAGCATACCCTATGAATTGTTATGTATGTGTGCGTGTGGTCATGAGGGCTGACAGCAGGCTCCGCGGGCACTGAGCTGTGCCATGTCCAGACTCAGGATGAACTAGAACAGTGGGCAACATGCTGACAGGGTCTCACCACCCCTCCTTCTGTCTAATTTAACCCTGTTCCTCCAGCTCCTACAACCTGGACCCCAACAAGCACAGACACGATCACCCCACCCCTCTCTCAGCCACAGAGCTCAACTCACTATCACGCTCAGCTCCCTTTCTTACCTTTCTGCACATGTCCTGATCCCTCTCTCCTTCTACCCCTCTCCTTAACTTCCCTATCTCCCATATTCTATTATCCTTATCTATCTCTTTCCCCTCCTCCTTTTACTCTTTCAATCTCTTCCTTTTCCCACTTCAGATCTCTGCTTGCCTTGTCACTAATGCTCCACTCTCACTCTCTGTTTCTCTTCACTCCACTCATTTAGCCTCTGCATCTTTACTGCCTTTTCCTGTATCCTTTCATCCTTCAACAAGTGCTCCTGCTACTCAATCTCTGCCCAGACATATCCCTATTAGTTTTCTATAAGCTCGTAGTCTCTCACTTTCTCTTTCACTCCACATAGAATAGGATAGCAGGATCTCCAAGCTCGCTCGCTCTTTGCTACTTTAATGTCTGCACAGCGTTGTTTTCTTCTCTCTATCGTTACTTTTTGATGCCACTGAGTCTCCCACCTCCCTCTCCTTACACTGATACACACTCTCTGTCTGTCAGTTCGTCTCTGGTCTGATACACACAGTGAAACTGGGATTTTCTCTTCATCTCTCTATGGTGGATAACAGGATCTGGTCCTTAGGCCTGCAGGTATCCACTCTCCTACTCCAAGCAGCATTGGTGACTATCTAAATCCGACCTTTATCCTCTACCTCGACAATGGGCCACAGTCATCACTAAAGCCCTCTGTCTGACAGAAGAGACGGATCTCTATCTGCCCATTGCATAGCTTTGAGAGGTTCTGACATACAGTATCATTTCCCAGAAACTTTTGCTTTTCGAATGTAGAGCTACTAACCTCTGGACAGATCTCTTGCCATCTGTTGCCATGTCAGTACCCGTCAATGGTATCAGCAGCTGCAGATGGAAATGGAGAAAGATTCATTTAAATGTGGTGGTGAGCACTGGAATAGTGATGCATTCAAATTGGGTTGCGTTAACCATGTTTACGAGAAGGTTCCTTATGAACGGCCCACTTCTGTCGTATTCACAACTTCGGAAGTGGAGATTTCCTGATAGCTCTAAGTTCACTTGTGACGCAATATTGACATTTTTCAATATTGAAATATGGAATATGGAAGCAATGGAAATTTGGTTCAAGGTTGATGATAAGTGTAATTACAGTGTAATTTTTATCGTATGGAGTTCTTTCTTTTAATTTAACGGCACGTCTGAGGCAAATGTTGATACTCTTGATAGTTTTGCCTTGCTTCCACTGTTATTGTGACTCTACATTGTCCTTAACAGCTACATACTAGCTAGCTAAATCATTAGCCTCAGTCATTAGCTAGCTTATGCTGGGTGTTCATATTTCCCGGTTGCCTAGCAACAGTGCTCTCATGAATTTAACCACTTGAACGGCGAGCATATTATGTGTTTGCCTTTCCATGTCAAAAGCACCAAATCATGATCCATTTGAATGCTACATAAGTTTTGATGGAATCTTGTTGAATAACTGGTGTTGCACTGACTTGCTAATAAAAAAAAATCCATCCAATTGTTTTGTGAGTTTTATGATACCATTGTTTCAAAAAGTGTGTGTGTGTGTGTGTGTGTGAGAGAGAGAGAAAAAGAGAGAATGAGAGATATCTCTATCACATATTGATATGTGTTAGAGCAGGATTAGAACTGGGACAAACACATGTTCCCTCCACCAGACAGAAGCACGTCTGTCCTATCTCTGTCTTGGGTTAATCCCTTCCTCCCTACATGAAGTAACCGTCTTTTCTCCCCCATCCCTTGCCGCCATCCCCAGTCCCAGGCCTGCGTCTGCCGTTCTGAATCCCTTTTTCCCAATTTCATGCCTAAAGGTCAGAGTTTAATAGGCAGCAAAAGAATAGGTCTGCCACAGACACAACAAACAGGGGCCCATGGGATCTGTTTGCTTACTCACTCTTTTCTTTCCTCCTATTTTCCCCCTCCTCCTTTCTGCGCCTCGGTTCCCTCCATGCAGGCTGCACCGAGTGAGGCCCTGTCAATATCCTGTCACCCGATCAGTGCTTTATACCTATTTGCAAGGTTAATTGCCATTTCAGCGTCTTGTATTTACACGAGAAGGCCATGTTAGACAGCTAATAAAGACTGGGAGGCAGCAAGCTCGACAAATTAACAAAAGAAGCTTGAAGCTAAATCTAATTACCACATACAGTACACAATCATCCGCACAAACAAACAAGCCACTCGCACCCTGGTAGCGTTCACTGCGCAGAGAGTGTGTTTCTCTATCCGGGCGCTGACAAGCCGAGAGAGTGAAAACTAAACAGTGTGAAATCAGCCAGAAGAAGGGGGGAGTGAATGAGTCAGTATTGTAACAGTGAAGGAGTGAGGTCATCAAGAGATAGCTGCCAGTTTGTGTGCACAGTAGTGAAGAATGTCAAGTGCTGGTTTCAGCTGGGCGGGAATTCTGTAGATGACAGAGAGACAGAGAGTATGAGAGATGGAGAGACAAAGAGGCAATAAACAAGAAGGAGGAAAGAGGGTGGGAAACAAAAGGCTTGAATGACTTCTTCAGTTGGGGGGTATCTCATCAGCTGGAGCATCACACAGCAATGGAAGAGACAATCCAGGTCACTGCCTGTTTGTGTGTTGACTGTGTGTTTCTCTGTGTGTTTTAGCTTTATGCCATACGGAACAATGCACAGCAACAGAGTGTAAGATCCACACATACTACCAATACGTTCACCCTTCCGGAAGCAAACACAAACACACAAACAAACAGTTTGAATAACAGATTGTTCATAATTTTTGTCCTCTGACGTATCTAACCCCCTTCTGGGAGACGGGAAGAAAACAGAGGGAGAGCTGAAGAGCACTGGAGCAGTGGATGACAGCAGCCGTGAGGAAAAGAGAGATGGAGGTGAATCTGATGAGCTGGCTTAGTGACAGAGCTTTCCAAATCCTTATGTGTGTTCAAGCTGTGCTGCTTAGCTATACAAAGTCCACTGCCCACCAAGCTTCTGTCCCGGTAGGAGATGCAGGAAGAGAGGATGGAGAAAGTCTTGGAGTTTGAGATAGAGCTAGTGGATGTGTGTCTGTTTGACACTGATAGTTCACCTGCAATTACATGCATGTGGGTGAGCGAACACACACATGAACACACACAATCACAATAATTTTCTCCACTTTTTTCTAAACTTCTCCACTGTGCCTTCTTTCCCTTTGTTTAGTCTACTCTTTCTCTCTCTTTCTTTCTGTCTCACACCCCTTGGGAGTAGTGATCAGAGACAACCCCCCACACACACCCCCACATTGTGCCCCAGCACTTTGTCAGAGTCAGCAGCAAAACAGACGGTCAAGAAAAAAAAAATTAAAGAGGAGGAGAAAAAAAGTATTGATTAGCCTTCAGAGCTCCACGTGGGCCACTCTGATCGATTAGGAGAGCAAGAGCTGAGCTTCTGCCCCTTTACTCTCTCACTCGCTCTCTTGCTCTCTTTCACTCGTTCTCTATCTCTTGCTCCCTGCCTTTCACTCTCTCTCTGTCTCTGGGGCTCTTTGTTCGTGAAGTGAGTGATATAATAGTTCTTTGAAAAGTGGTGGGTAAAGCAGGAGGAATGGGGCTGGCAGTGGCGTCTGGCTAGAGGGGGAAGCTGAGAGTGAGACACCAAGGAGCAGAGAGAAAGTCTCAATGACAAAAGGTCAGGGCAGCTGGGCTTAGGGCGATTGGGACCAAGGGAGTGGAGGGATAATCTGCTAAAGCCCAAAAAGGAGAGATTCAGCATGCACGCCACCCTTGTAGGGCCCAAAAGCAAATTTGCACATAAATAAGGAGCCAGTGTCGCTTTGAACGAGCAGGTCTAAGGAGAGGGAGAGAGAGCAGAGAGTGAGACTGCAGCTGTCTGCGTGTCGGACAGCCGTCTGGCCACTCTAAAGGACCCCATGCCTCCGTTGGTTTTGGACAGTCTGGGAAAAAGTGTGAGTGTGTTTCGATTCCCATTTAGATTCCCAGTCTCTTACTGCCGCTTCTCACTAAGCCTGTTGGTGGAGCCTTCAAGAAACATACAAAACCAGAAATCCCCACACTCACACGCAAAAACAGATGCATTGATTTTTGTTTTTGTACAAGCATACACACATACTCAAGATTACTTTTAAGCACACTAAATCTAAGACAAATAACCTAAACAAATTGATAAATGTACCATAATTCAGTGTTAGCAGTGAATTAAATGGGATATTATGCACCTTGCACTACAGTACATACAATACTGGGATTGCCATCAGAGTGATTGCTGGAGAGTAAACATGTATATATACAATTTTTTGCTGACAAAATCATACAACAGTCAAGATGAAGGCTTCCACTTTACAGTGCATCATACATAATTTACTGTCCAAAGAAATCATAGAAATGCGTTCCACTTGCACTGACGCGCATTTACATGCACTGTAAAACAATTTATAATATGTGCTACAGACGTACAGTATGCCCCCCTTCACTATGAGCCAGCATAAAAGTAATGTTTTAGTCCAATGTTTACAAGTAATAAGAGTGTAAACTATATATATATATGTAATACTATATATATATTTGGGGCAGTGGTGGCTCCGTGGTTAGGGCACTGGGCTACTGATCAGAAGGTCATGTGTTCAAGCCTCAGCTCCACCAAGCTGCCACTGTTGGGCCCTTGAGCAAGGCCCTTAACCCTCCCTGCTCCAGGGGCG
>JAOUQW010000042.1:13466326-13476593 GCA_028565825.1 Olivaichthys viedmensis | reverse complement strand
CTCCAGGGGCGCTGTATCATGGCTGACCCTGCGCTCTGACCCCAGCTTACCAACATGCTGGGATATGCGAAGAATCATTTTCACTGTACTGTATAGGTGACATTATTATTATTATGAAAGCAGTAGGGGAGAGTAGTTTAGGCCCATGTTTTCAGTGAGGGGAATTGGACCAGAATTGGACCTAGCAGGTGGTATTGATCAACCTGGGAAGTTATGAACTAACTGTCATTTCCTTTCATGGGTGGCTCAATAGATATCGACTGGGGAATGAAGCGTGTGCAAGTGCTTGGAATTAAGGACTGGATAGAAAAGATGAGAACAAAGGGAAATTGAAGAGACTGATGGTGCATGCACAAGTACATATGCACATGCCTTTCACTCATGAGAGTGCATATGTACATGTACACACACATATACACACACACACCCCCACACATTCTCCTGGCTGCATCTAAGGGCATGGGGGAAATTATGGTACGAACACACACAGGGGGGCAGGAGCATAGCAGCTTGATACAGATCTGGACACAGAAGGTAAGACAGTGAGTAAGACACTGAAGAGAGCTTAGCACACGTCTCTCTGTAGGAGAGATTTGGAGGTGTGTGTGATGCATGGGATGGCTAAAGGAGCTCTGCAGTGGCACGGTGCTGTTGGACATTGACAGGCACGCTTGGTCTACAGATCTCTCTCAGATCACAGCCACCCTGCCAGGAAAAGCAAATCTCTAGCTCGTCCCAGTCTACCCACCACGCTTAGCACCATTTCACACTGGAGCCCTCGGCCTAAAAGCCTGCATGGCTAAAGGGATAAGGCTGGCCACTTAGGGAGAGCCACGCTTTCTCTCTATACCGTTAATTCCTTCTTACCAGACTTTCAATGCCTTTTATCCCCTCCAATATTGCCTCAAACCAGACTGCTGTTCAACTGCACATGACTCTGTGGTGTTCTTTGTCCACTCATTTTTATTGTCTTCTGTTTACTTGTTGCTGTATTCGCTCTTGTCCTGTTCTTTAATTATTTTTTCCCTCCTTTTCCACTCCTGCACTGCCCTGCCTGCAGCTGCCAGTCTTGTTCACAGAAGGGTGCCCATCTGATCATCACACTCACTGAGTCTGAGAGAGAATTAGGTGGAACGGCATACACGAAGAGACAAGAAGGAAGGAGTTTCTTTCCAAGAAAGGAAAGAAGGATTGGGCTCAACACCCCAGCTCACCACCCAATGAAAGGGAATGAATGGGGAATGAAGCTAGCAGCTAGCAGAGGAAAGCACCCACAGAAGGAAGACCTGAGCTTTGAATGGAAGCCATCTCTAGCATCCTCCTCATGCAAGACTGGCACAGGACTGGCATTCAGGCACTAAATCTCCCCGAAGACTTTCCCGACACAAACAACTCTAAGCATGTTAGCTTCAGCACAACATTCCCGTGTGTTGGCTGGGGAATGAAAGGGTGCTAGTCTCTCAAAGGCAACGTGATTACAACACAAGGCGCATGATAGCTGCTGACACTCTGAGCGCTTCCTGCTTAAACCCCATGCTACTTTATAAGGGGTAAAACAGAGGAGCCACTGAACGCCCCCACGTAGCCCCCAGGATGCACGGAGACAAACAGAAACAAATATAGTGGGTGTTATCCATGGATATTGCAGCTCATAGGACAACAACAAAAGCACATAGTATATTCACACATATATGTTCTATGTAGCATCCGGACTATATGTATATGGAAGTTTGAAATGCATTCCCCAGTATCCTTTTTGCATGCGTTTGCATCTTATCGCTCTCTCTGTATCTTACTTCTGCATAATACCACTTGCCATGACTTTTACTTTATTTCCTTATTTCCTCTCCCCACTCCCCATTCTCTCGCATCTCCAACTCTGACTCACACACCTGGCTAGGGGGTGGTGTTGGGGCCAGGTCAGGGTTAAACCCCCCTCCCTCTCTATCACTGGTTTCTCTGGTGTTCCGTAATGCCTGGAGTAGTCAAGCATATGAATAAAGGTGAGGTGAAATGACTTGCCTCCCGACTTGACAGAAGTGCTGAACCACAAAGAACACCTTGAAGGGCATGTTAACTGTCAATAGAGTTTTATGTAAGCCTGCACGCCATTAACATAAAACTAAACAGCCCTCTCTGGCTTGTTTTTTTAACTAAGGCCCTAAGAGCTCCTCTTAGAAATGCCTCTGTGGCAACATTGCCTACGTCATGTCATCCAATTCCACCCCCACAACATATAAACACAAGTATTTAATGCGAAACACATATTATATGCAAGGCACACCCAGGCACTAACACACACTAAAACATGCACACATACATCCCACCTAAAGCCCATTCACTCTGTTTTGCTACGTGACCAGCCGCTGTACAAGCCGGAGCGCTGTTTTGTAGGCACGGCAAGGGAGCGCGCTGTTCGTGATGCACGGGCCGGATGCATATGGAAGGCCTGTTGCCTCTGCTCTCTTACTGATGCAGCTTATTAGGCAGCCTATTTGTCTGCGCTGACTTGAACACTTCGGTCCCGGTAGTGTGCTTCAGCACCAAGATGGCTCATATAGTCTATGACGGGTATCGTCCATAATCAAGGCCTCTGAGGGACCTGTAGACATCCGTCTGCAATAGGACACAGAGTTCTCTGATCGTACTCAGTAGAATGCTGGTCACTATGGGCTGGTCACTGCAAAACCTAATGGGGTTCAGGCATACACAAACATGGGACATTACGCCTGTCTCATAAAAAAAAAAAGATAAATTGTATACAATTTAAATGAGAAAGATTTTTAAACTTTTTAAAAGCAGCAAAACAAAACATATCCTAACACTCCACACTTTTCTCCTGAGAGCATTTCCCCCTCACATACATTTTCCCATAAGTGGTTCAGCAACAGTTTGTCTTAGCTAATCAGTAATTAACGAGTGATTAAATATTCAGAGGATATCGACGCACATTTAGCATGCGCTGGTGAGTAAATTATTGTTCAGTGTGGCTCTTGTAACTCTGTGGCTATGACATTTCCCATCACTTAAGAACTAGGAAATGCTTAAACGCATCAGAAATGTGAATTAGCGTGTCAAATAACTATGGCTATTAAGCTGCCCATCAAGTCAATCCTGTCACAGCCACTAATATGAAGAAAAAGTGAGTAGTGGTGTAGAAAATTAAGAATGACTCACTTAAACAATAAATCGTGGAGGCTTGCTATGCTACACTTAGCATAGGAAACATGCCATTTATATCGCTAGTAAGGACAACTAATTATTGGGATTAATTGAAATTTGCTAAATCTGAGTGTCATTGCATTTCAGAGACAATCCAGAGAAAATGTTCCTTCACCACAGGGATTGATGATATGTGATACTAATGAACACTAATGAGCAGCGTATATGTGTATAATTACCAACATTTTGAAAATGTCAGTCCCCTTTTACACGGCCATTAATCTCTGATTGATAATAACGAAGAAAAACTAATAGACAACATGTCATCAAAGCAAACAAGAAATGAAGGAAAAGCGGCAATAAACCCGGTGCTTCATCTGAGTCAATCTACCTTGAATCCTACTGACCCTCATGGCCTGGGCTCTGATGCAGAATCGATGAGCCGAATCTGAGTGCTGTGTGCAGGGTCTCGACACATTGACCCTAAACGCTGACTAGAAGTCTAATATGCAGTAATCTATGCTTTTATGCCATCCTTACTTCACAGCTCCAGCACAGGACCATTCATCCAGCACTGCAGGTGATTTAACACTGTAACTCCACCTGCCAGAGCCCCTCTGCTCACCACCTTTGATTAATCATTCTCTATGTGGAATTTATTGCATGCAAGATATTTGCTTCAGCACTTTAATAAGTGTGGGGGAAGAACGGGGGAACAAGATTAATCAGAATAAGCCTACTACTGGGCACCCACAAAAAAACCCCTCAAAATTAATGACTATGAATATGCACATTTGTTTATCTGCTACTGCAGTGTGGGGTAAGGTGTGTGCAAGAGCGCAGTTTTCTTTTATGTGTATGCATATACATTTTGGAGTGTTTTGACGTGTATGTGTATTTGTCTGTTTATGTTTCCGTGTGTACATGTGAGTATATATATATGTGTACTTCCTAACTTCCTGTCATATCCTTATGTCACTGGGCTTGTTGTGTAATCCATTGTATAATGATATGACATGTTGCCCTGCCTCCTACCCCCGCTTCCCTCACTACTAGCTCAGCCTACTCAGGTAGGTTTCTTCTCCTCCTCCTCAGCTCATAATCACACTAACAAGGCCGGCGCATGGGGGAAATAATGATGCGCGAGTGTGTCGGCTCATTTATCAGCGTGTTTTACAGCGGCCGCTGCATGGAAGTAATTAAACCCCGGCATCATTACAATGAACGCTCTCCTTTAATAGAGATCCAATGAGGCTCCGGAGGCCTGTGCCGTAATTGTACCTCCCAGTTCTCCCATTGAGAAAGCCTGTTTAATTAGCATGGAGACAGAGTGCCCAAGCACCGGGTGACGCATAGATCCTCCTTGGGATTCTAGTAATGGATAACCTGTCGACCCAGACGATCACTTCTGATTTTATAGCAATACAATTGTAAAATTTATTTTACTCTACCCATTATATCTTATCTTCAGCTCAATTATTAGCAAGATAAACAAATATTTATAGAAATAGACACACAAAACCCCTTCATATACTTGGGGATATCTGTATATGTGCACAGGACTGAGTTCAAAAAAGAGATGGAGGCCATGTGACAAGGCCTAAAATTGCCCCCCATATTTACAAATACCTGGTAATAACACCTTATTTTTCATCTTGATACTCTCAGGTCAAAGTGACCAGAAGATAATTAGTGTAATATAAATGTGATTTTTTTCTGTTCAATAGAAAAACTGAGCCAAGCACATAAACTTCTTTGGAAAATATGTTTTAGTATTTAATAAGATTTAAAATGTGTCGTTTTGACCTAAAAAGACCATAAATAGAATGCCTTTTTATTGTCACATATACAAGTACAGTGAAATTCATTCTTTGTATATCCCAGCATGTTGGTAAGCTGGGGTCAGAGCCATGATACAGTGCCCCTGGAGCAGGGAGGGTGAAGGGCCCAGCAGTGCTGAGGCTTGAACCCATGACCTTCTGATCAGTAGCCCAGTGCCCTAACCACTGAGCCACCACTGCCCCAAGGTGCTGTAAAGAGTTAAGGTTAGGACTGGTGGAGAGACATAAAAAATCAGGGTGAAATTTACAGACAAATTATCATGGTAACTCCCACACTGATTTCCATAACAATTTAATAATAGCACAAACTGATCTCAGTTGGGGCTCATGCTTCTGCTTAGTCAGATGCCTTGGTCAGTTATATAGCTGTAAAATTAAGGATTAATTAGTCAATTAAAACAGTGTCCGACCCTTAATTTTGACACTTTTAAGGAGCTATTTACTGTTCCTCCCTTACCAATAATCCCGACAACATCCAGGTGAATACTTTTAGGATAAATGAGACACACCAAGGTTGTAGTATTCATAAAATGCAAAGATCTGTTCATAAACAAGTCTTATTCAGTCTATAGAACAAAACCAAGGCCTATACACAAAGCAGTCATCGTAATTATTGTGAGTGCAATTCACCCAGGAATTTCATTACACACACACAGACACACACACACACACATTCTCTCTTTTTCTCTCAACCCTCAGCCTTGGTCAACACTGATCCTGAAATTATCGATCACATTGCCCCCCTACCCTCCTCCTCCATTCACTTTCTTCATCCAGGTCCATAGATAATTGAAGCGTTTTGAGGCCGATCACGCCACCAATTAACTGCCGCAAGGGAACCGGCGTTGGCGTGCCGCTGCCTTTATCATGCAAAGAGGCCAGCAGTGGCTCAGTGTTAGCATTAGCTTTAGCGGCCGGGCAGCAAAAGAGGCTGTAAACATCCATTAGTCGTTAGAGACCTCCTCATTATTCCTCCCAAAGCTCTCTCATTAGCACAGCGCTAGCTGACAGGTAAACACGGCTAATGGCAATGGCCTATCAATAGCTGTGCTATATGTTAACAGGACTGGTTTGCTGGGGGATGGGAACAAAGAGGGGTAAACATGAGGGTTTATCATTAGTGTGACTGCTGGAGGTTAGACATGAGGTGACATGACGCTCACTGTAACAGCTCTACCACTTGGTTGCGTGGGCCAGGAGTTTAGGGAGAAATTAAGAAAGGTTCCTGTCCTTTCATACTCTGGTTGTTCAACTCAAGATTATAGAATTAGTATCAGTATAGCTTGTGTGTGTGTCTGCACTTTGCCACAAGAATGTACGTTGATGTATGTGCCCCTGTTAATCTTTAGTAAGGGCGCTAAGGAAGGGGTAGAGAGGGAACACAAAAAGAGAAGAAAGCCAAAGATGAGAAACATTATTTATGTTTAGAGTGGGTTCATTCCAAGTTCACGTTACCACAGAATGTCCCCGGGCGGTAACAGTCTAGCGTGCGTGCGTGCGTGTAATGTGGGGGATGGTCCCATGACTGGTAATGGTCCAGAGATGAGTGGGGATGTGGATCATAGAGAGTAAATAGATAAGCTAAAGAGAGAACTAAATCAGCCCTAAAGTCGCTACAAATAAAACTAGAGCTACACACATTCATACTGCAGGCATGTATCAACAAAGAGACACTAATCAGGTGAGAATAAAAAAAACAGGTGTGATATGAATCTGATCACTTTTTATTTAATCCACAGTCGGGGTTGTAACTTGTAGACTTTTGCATCACAACGGCTGTTAGACTGATTTAATAGAATTTATTTTTTTTATTTTTATTTTTTAAGTGTGGACAATTTAATAATAGCACAAACTGATCTCAGTTGGGGCTCATGTTTCTGCTTAGTCAGATGCCTTGGTCAGTTATATAGCTGTAAAATCAAGGATTAATTAGTTCATTAAAACAGTGTCCGGCCCTTAATTTTGACACTTTTAAGAAGCTATTTACTGTTCCTCCCTTACCAATAATCCCGACAACATCCAGGTGAATACTTTTAGGATAAATGAGACACACCAAGGTTGTAGTATTCATAAAATGCAAAGATCTGTTCATAAACAAGTCTTATTCAGTCTATAGAACAAAACCAAGGCCTATACACAAAGCAGTCATCGTAATTATTGTGAGTGCAATGCACTCAGTAATTTCATTACACACACACAGACACACACACACACACACACACACACACACAAAATATAAAATGTTTACAACTTTTCCGAAGGCAAATTAAATGTAAATACACACACAAAACTCTGAGGCTTTTTAGTGGACACCTTATACTTAAGTCAGTAAATACAGACTTGCGACTCGATCTCTTTCTTTTACTTTCTCCGCCTCTTCCTATCATACACACACGCACACTTGTGTGTGGAATTTGAGCTTTTTCTTTTTAGGGGCCACTTTTCCAGCACTCTAATTACACCGGCTGACCTCCCACAGGTCGCCCTGTGCAAGTGCCGCTCAGATCAATATTCATTCTTTTAGATCCGTCATCTGCTTTTGACACTATCGACCACACACTGTCTCTCCACTCTGCTCTTTTTCTGATTTATTCATTTATTTACCCCACACCACCACCACTACCACCCTGCATACACACGCCGCCCCTGAGGCTAGACCTTGCACATACACAAGGGTCAGTCTGTATGAAATAGTTAACCTGGCATTATCCCTGTTTTTCTGACCTAAAGAGGATATGTGTGTGTGTGTGTGTGTGTGTGGTTCTAATGGGAGAGAATAGGGCCAAATTGAATTGCCCTTCACTAATGAACACGATGGCTATGTTCTACAGTCCACTCTGGCCGCAGCCGGCGCAGCACAAGCCGAGTGTTTCTGGTCAGCGCTACAGAGGATAAGTGGTGGGTCACTAATGAACTAAGAGAGGGCTCGTCCAAGGTCAAAGCCTTCATTTATGAATCTCTACCGGGCATCTGCCACTCTGCATACACAAACATTATGGTAATGAACAAGCACCGTTTTTTTTTTTTTTTTTGGATGGGTGGCTTATATCACTCATGCTTTCTGGTTTGAGTTATGCTGATTTCTAAAAGGACCTTTTAAAGGTCTTGGCAATTAGATGAACGTTGTCTGCTTTTAAGTTTGCAGTGATTCCGGTACGTTATGCATGCTGAAGGTAGTGCAGGAGGTTAGGGCACAATCACAGATGCAAAGTGTGCGGGGTGAAACGAATGGGGTCTGGAGTGAACAAGTATGCCATGCCCCCGCATGATTAAGTTACATGAATTCTGTGGTGACCTTAGAACCACTAATGTGTATATGTATGTTGTATCTGGGAAAGACAGGGAGATGGAGAGAGCCTGAGTACAAGAGTGTACAACGAAAATTTGTATGTAAAAAAATGAGTGACAGCGTGTATGTAGTTGTTGAGTGTTGAATCTGTTTATTTCTGAACATGGCCTTTGCGAACTTGACTTCTCATGGATCTCCTCCAAAGCAGGGTTATGTCTACATCTCAGCTTTTCTCTCTGTCTGTACATCTCTCTCTATCTCTTTCTCTTTGCTGATTCCTCTCTGTGGGAGCTTCCTCTCACCCACTGCATGATTGACACTTGACAGTCAAGCAGCATTCTAAACTGCCTACAAAAGAGACACACGCAGTGTAACCCAGAGGTGTCTATAATACGATCACACAAAATCCATCAAAGCAGTAGCTGACTTTCATTTTTGAGCTTGTTTTATTAAGAGAAATGTCACCACAGAACACACTGTATTATTATATATTCCTATAAAGTAGTGGACTGTATACTAGAGAGGGTGAGTTGAGTCCAAGAAGTTTCTCTTTTTCCTCTCTGTTGCTTAATGAGTTTTATTAATCAAAAAGAATGACCCCTCTTCCTCTCCCATGTTTACATTTCTTATCCCTCTTATCTCTTGTCCTCTCTTCTTTCAGAAAAACAGAAGTGTGATATTCGCCACAACCCACCAGGCTCAACGAGCTCTGTCCCATGAGCCGTTCCTACCTCTGAGACCCAGAGAGATAGGTAGAAAGAGAGAGACACTGTGATGGAAGACAAGATGTCAATCACCTCCTGCAGCAGACCTCTGGGAGCCTCTACCGGCCATGCTTCCTCCTCCAAATCTACTAGCTAATGGAGAGGAATTTAAAAAACAGCTCCTCAAAAAACAGACAGAGGTACAGAAGAGTCAGACGTCTATTGAAAAGTCATTACCCCCCACAAATTACCTCAGCAACGAGATTAAAAGAAATAAAGGAGGTGGGAGGGAGAAGGGAAAGTGTGGAGATTGGGAGGCGCAGAAATAGAGAGAGAAGGGAGGAGTGGGAGGCCAAGGCTGCACGGCCTTACAAAAATCAATGAACAAACAAATGCAAGAGAAAGGGAAGTGGGAGAAAAATAAGCATTTAAAGAAATCCAGCTCTTTTTGGTTAGAGAGGGGTAGCGGAGAGGGGCATGAGGGACAGCTAAAGTGCTTCAGGGAGCTTTGGCCGAAGCAGCTATACTACAATGCCCTGCAGCTTGCCAGGCTTGAGTGACCACATTAACTTCTGCAGGCAAATAAGGCAAACCTGAAGGGGTTTACAGCAGAGGATTATGGGTAGGCCCTTCTCCCCAGTAGCCCCCTTATAATCAGCCAGGTATGGGGTCCTACTTTAGGATGGTCGGCTGCTCAAGAGCAGAACCAAAGTATTACTAATAGTTGGGTTTAATGTTTCAAGTGGTAATCCAGAGTGGGGGCTGGCGTGCACGGCACTAAGGTAAACAGCTCAATAGTATTGATCCTATTTCCTGTGCACTACAGCCAGAGCAGGCAACATGCAATGCATTAAAAGCTCTTGTTCTGCATTGCACCTCACCAGCACCGGCACTGAGATCCTCACGGATGCGTGTCATGGCATTCATACACAGGACCAAATAGTCCAAACATGGCAAACATGTCCACAAACATCCATAAAATTAAATTAATATACATAAAAAGACATAGCTTAAGTATATTCACAATTTTTTTGTATCAAGTGTAACCATTTATTTAAAAATGGCAAATATGTTGCCCTTAAATATTTTTTAAAATGTTTTAATAATCTTTAAAGGGAAACAAAAATTATATAAACCTTTTGATGCGGAAATACAATAATTTATGTCACAAATGAAAATGACAATTTGTGTAAATGCCCATTGACTATTTTTTTCATTAAGGCAAAGTCTCATATCTAAGAAAAAAAATCATTCACACCCTTTGTTCACAG
>JAOUQW010000042.1:13447129-13460138 GCA_028565825.1 Olivaichthys viedmensis | reverse complement strand
ACACACACACACACACACACACACACACACACACACACACACACACACACACACACACACACACACACACACAAACCTTTGGGGAGAATGTATCTTAGTAAGTGTCATTCACAGTATGACAGTATGTCTGATGCCAAACGAGCTGAGAGCGTGAGTGTGTGTGCGTGTGTTTGCACCTTTCCGTGGCAGCAGCGACTCACATGGACAGGCAGCCGATGAGATGGGGAAACCCAGCCACTCCTGAGCCTATTATGACGCTTATCTGCTAGTATGTAACCTGATTACTGCTGTGCAACACTGGGCCAGGCTGCACAAATTATGGTCTGTTGAAGAGATTGGGTATTTCCTTAATTTAAACAATAATTCACTGCCCCACCTTTAGACCTCCCATTGATGTGTGACTGCTTTATTTAATGTGTTAATTACGCTGGCTTGATCTGTAATTCCCAGCAAAATGATTTACCGTGCAGAGAGAGAGAAAGAGAGAGAGAGAGAGGCCTGATGGTATCAAATGGTATTAACCAGAAATTCTCATTTAATTTTCCTTTTTCAAAAATGGACATAATTCTTCACACATATTGTCTCATTGATTTAAACCTTACAATTTTATGTTTTTACTTGATTTTTGTCAAACTAATTCAGTTAACGGCCTTTTAAATGTGTTCTGACTAGTGATTAAAATCCATGACAGTAATCCTATCAGTTCATGGTTGGACAAACACACACACACACACACATTAAGCAGGTACAGAGGTATTTCACACACAATTAGTGCGCTCCTCTCATCAGAGCAACTCACTGGCCAACTTATTATTATCCTATTATCTTGACAGGCTGCCCAAAAGCTAACGGTGTGCTATAAAAGTGGCACACAACACTTTTCCAGCCAACCATAAGCTGCACGCATGCTCAGTGCTGCAGTGTTCACCCAGAAGACTAGCTGTGGACTGGGTGTGAATTAAGATTTTAACTCCCCAAAAGAAAGTAAGGAAAGTAAAGACAACTGGTTAGGTAGGTTCTTAACAGCTAATAAAGATTAGTCAATAGTAAACACTAAAATGTGTTTCTCCAGTCGTGTCAGAAAGACACACAGAAATAACATTTTCAAACAGCCTTACAACAGGTCATACAATTTCTTAACCCCTTAAACTCTCAGGACGTGTCAATGGGTCCAAAACTGATTTTCCTTCCTCTCGTAACTACATACTTTTTTTAAATTAGTTTCACTGTAGTTACTAAATTATTTATAATTGTTAGTGAATAATATCTATTAAGATGAAAAACTGAATAATAAACCGAAACTGTAAGGTGTTAACTGTTGATACTCGCTCATTACATATCGTCGCTGTCCAATGAAAAACATGTATCTTTTTAAAAACTTTTTATCATATATGGAATGTGGGCAAAAACCTCCATCTACCCCACAGCAGTTAACATCTAAATGACCAATGGAAAACTGACAAATCCACCGTATTCCGGATTTATTGTTTGATTAATGATATGAAAAAGGTTTTTTTTGTTTTTCGTGTTCCTGAAAAAATGGAATTTTGGAGATACATGTTTTTCATTGGACAGCGACAATATTCATTAAGTGTGAACAGAAAAGCTAGCTAAATATCGAGGCTAAACATTTTTGTGTATGACTTAGCTAGCTAGCTTAGTCTTGTCATTTAAATGGAGCTGTGTTAACTGCCATAAAGAGGTGATAGAAGTACACAAATTCCTTAGTCAAGTAATAGTAGAAAGACTCTGGAAAAGTTGAAGTACAGCCTCAATTTGCTTAATTTGCCTAATTTATTTAATACGTAAGGTAAGAAGTCTGCGCATCAGATGACACATTAATTTTGGTTACTGGTTACTGATGGTAAAATAGTGCACCCGTGAGCAAACATTAACTATCCCTAATCTCTTAAATGCTAGCTAGAATGATAATAATTCTGACAATACAAACAAGTTTGCCTGCTAATAGCTAGCTGTCACAATACAAACTGTCTAGATAAATACAAAATGTAGCTAACAACAAATACATATTTGTGACAGTAGATATTATGTAATTTACCTCGATGTGTCCTATTTTTACATTTCAAGAGGTTATGTTAATTCAGTTTTTGTTTCCCTCATTTTTGGTGTAAGACACTGCTCTTGCATGTAGGTGTAAAAACAGCCAATCACACATGAAATGTAGAAATTTACAAATAAATGCCTCAAGGGATCATTCACCCTTGTTCTTGTTGCCAATTTTAAACAACTGCTTAAAGGTGTCTGATGCAAGATATGAAAATATTTAGATTATAGAATAACCAATCAAAATGTAGTGAGCGGAAAGTCAAAAGTATTAAGTGAAAGAAAAATTAGGTATAGATTCTTGAAAAAAAAAAAATACTTAAGCCCATAACTAAGTTTTTGTACTTTGTTACGTCCCACTTTTGCTGCACTATGAATTCATTTGTCACACCAGTCAAATTATGTAGTTTAGATTACATGTGTAAAGCTTGAATATATGACGCTGGCTATTAATGTTAGCTAGTTACAAAAGCTGACCCCCTGAATGGCATTGTATAATTCGCACTCTGGCTAAGCATCAACACCCACTCACACGTGCTGGGCCTTAAAGAAGATCAGGGACATTTACACATGAGAAGGAGACAAGACGCTAAGCAGTGCACTAAGCCAGTCATGCCAGGGCAAACACCCTGCCCAATACACATCAGCGTGTCCATTCTTACACACAAACTATGGATGGTAGCACATATGGGCACTCACACACACATGCTCACACCACTCTTAAACACACACACACAATGCTCAAACACAAACCCACACATACACAGCTGCAGACATTCCACCTCTTTTGTGCGTGTGTGTATAGTAGAGTGGAGTTGGCTGCGTTTGCCCTGGGGAGGACTCGTGGCCATGGCTGTGTGACAGCCTGCTGCCAGATCAGGCTCCTGTCAGCCATGCAGGCCGGCGTTAAACAAGCTGCACTTATGAGCCAGAAAAATAATTGGAGGCTGCCGCCCGCAATATGCTGCCCGTTCTCTCTGTCCATCCGAGTGGCTTCAACAGTGTCAGCTCCTATTAGGGCATGAGGGCCAGGGCAGAATGCACTTTCCCTTTCTCTGCCTCACTCTCTCGTTTACTCTCCTCCTCACTGGTCCACTGGAGCCGTTCTAGGAAGAGAGACTACCCTTTTCCATCCACATCCCGAGGGGAGGGAATCGAGAGCTAGAGAGAGAGAAAAAGAGGCAGATAGGGGTTAGAGGGCTGAGGGTCCTCCCTATCACGTTCAAGTTGTCATGTCAGAAGGCCGTCAGGTCATCCGGCGTGAGCAGACAATCCAGACTGAGCCTGATTCTGTTGATGTTGTCTGCATTTGTGTGACAGGGACACTATTGTGTGTCATTAGGGTTCTTAGCAAAGGGACTAGCTTCTGATCTGACAGGCCAAGGGTTGGGACCAGTCAGTCTTTACTAACACACAAACACACACAACCACCCTCTGTTGTCTACCATGCCCAGGATCATGTCAGGGCAACCCAGTTTGGACACATGACATGTAGAATATGTAATATCATGCTCCAGCCAAATACCACATGCACTTATGACACATTGTTTGGACAGGCTTCAGACAAGACAATCTGACCCACAGCGCAGTAGGGCAGTCCTTAAAGTAAACACACCAAACCTCCTAGTTTTCATCTATGTTCACACTGCAAGCCTAAGTGCTCAATTCTGATTTACTGCTCACATCCGATTGTTTTGTAAAGTTACTTGTATTATTTTTTTATGTGGCACATATAGCCAACGCTAGTTTGAACAAGCTCTGCATGCTCACAAGAACAACGGCTAGAAAAAGACACCTTGATTAGACAGAAAGTAGAGAAAGATTTATTGGAACAAATTTTTGAAAGGTAAGAATTATAATGTGAAAGAAGAAGCGATTAGCGACAGTTTGTCTGTCAACATTGAAACACTGCAAATTTGGACATTAAATAAAACAGGCAGATAATTTAAGAGAAATTGCGAACAATATTGAGAATTTCATATCTTTGACAGATTTTAGATTCAAGTTTGTGGTTCTCAAAAGTGATCATATGTTTGGGAAAAGAACAGATCTTATTTAACATCACAATTTAACGTAAATCTATTTAGTGGGATGGCAGTGGTAACAGAAATGACCCGAATTACAACTAAGTGAAACAGATTTACACTCATCACTTCTCGTTTCACATGATTATTCTTACTTTTACAAAATTCTGTTGCACTTCTGTTTCTTTTTCTTCTTTCTGTCTAAGCAATATGGGCTCCATTAAGCTTAAGAAATAAAGTTTATTTACTGGGAACCAGGTAGCTGAACTAGCTAGCAAGCTGATGTTAGAATAACAGCTACTTAAACAATTTGTCTTGTCAGTGTTTGTTTTGCTTTGTTAGTCTGCGGCTCAGTGCTGCGTGCAATTTTAATTACTGATTAATCTCTTTGTGAAACTGCTGAGTTGAAAACTATGCTTTAATGCAACTTGCAACTACTTGCCAATAAGAGCGAAGATTTTCTTTGGTTGTCAAAGATTCCAGCCAATGTACATAAATCTTGTGAAATTCAACACCACAAGGGTTACCATCTAGCCATAACCAAAAACACCCAATGTGAGGTTAATTCCCACCTGCACAAAACGATGAAAAATATCGAGATGGATTGACTTAAAAGTTGCATAAATTCTGTTTAGACTAAAGCCACATTGCCACATATCAGGCATATATTAAATTTCAGTACCACATATGAAAGTGGCCCAAATCAGAATTGGAAATTCAAGTTAGATTCAATGTGATTTTTACTGTTCACACTGTCATGAGAACAACAAATTGGTGTCACATAAGAAGTTCAAACAGATTTGGGCCACTTTTACCTGCAGTGTGACTAGCACTCTTATTATAGCCTTACTGCAGAGAGAGTCCTGGGGGTTTCTCTCTGTCCACTTTAGATCAAGGTTGACATTTTATGTTGATCTAGAATCTATTTTCCACTACACATCCTAAGCTTAACTACCACTCAGCTAATGTCAGAAAAACGTCTCAGGTATGAAGTTTTACAGCACTGTCTGTTTACTTGTTCCCACTCAACTGTTTGGTTTGGTATCTCACCCTCTGTAACCCTCTCAAAAACCACACACACAGAACACACACCATAAGGTGACATTGAGTGCACCAGCGGTGTCCGCATATGTGGGATATCCGTCCAGCCACAACCACACACAAATAAATAATGCAATGTACACCTAATGCAGTGGTCCCAAACGAGAGAGGTTGCAGTCGCCTGCAGCAGCCTTTGGGCTGGAAAATAATTACAATGCAAAGAGGGAGAAAAAGACTCCTATACACAATATAATGGGCCAAAATGGGGTGATGGAATGAAGCTGCCCTCTCCGCTTCACTGCCTCTTCTACACGCAACAAAAGCACACACACACTCAAATATACACTGGGAAGCCTGAAGTTATCCGCAAATCACTTTTGCATATCACCATTTGGTGTCCAACACTTCCATCTAGAAGAAAGTCGATGGAGGGATGAATAAATAAGCATGTCCACACAGGAAAAGTGCAAACAAATAACACTCCAAGGCTATGAAGAAAAATTACTATTACATTTGCTTTCTTTTCATAATTAATGGAGCTTGGATTGCTTACTTCCCTGTTTATAACAAACATTAAGTTGAATTGTTTTCCTATTGGTTTATCTTAGTACCAGTGAACAGTCATGTGTATTTACTATATCTTAAAGTACAGTCTCCTTAAAGTATAGAGTGGATTCATAGGATTGATGCTTTATAGATTGTGATAGATTTATTGATAAAGGAAACAACATGTAATACAGTACCACATTACATTATCTGCAAGCCTGCAAACGTGTTTTTTATTTTAATATTATCACAGCAGAGGCCGAGCTGTTTCTGCGTAGTCTGTAAATAAAGTACAGTAGACTGGACACAGTGCAGCAATCTCCACTAATCCAGTCCCGCAGAGAGATAGGCTCATCATGGCCATAAAGGCGATCGATGGTGTGCTGTATAAACGGAGATCAACATATTTACACTGGCTCTCTCACACCCTAGACTGCACTCAACCACTGTACACTCACTTCGTAATGAGAAATTATACACACACAGCAATCTTAGGTGCCATTTTTCTCACTTAGCGCTTGTGTACACAAATCTGTCGCAAACAGTCTCTTGGTTTCACATTTTTAATCTCTGTTTTTAATCTCTGTTTACCAAACTTGTCAAAAAATCCACCTAGGGAACATTTCCTATAGGTTCTGTTGTGCAGACAAGCATTCGGCAAGTCCAATTAAAAAAAGATTGGATTCTTACTGAAAAACAGTACTATAAAAAAAAAAATACTCTTCTCTTTTGTTCTTTACCACAGTGGCAAAGTCTCCGCTCTCTGAAGAGGCTGATGGGCTGGAAATTTGCTCTCAGAGCTCTGCTTTTTACATTGGATGTACTGTATCGGCAATACAGAGGGGGGAAGAGTGTGGACCAGTGTCCGCTTCATGCCCCCTCCCTCTGGGTGTCATCCACTCTGGGGTCCATGGCCACTTTGCTTTGAAGCTCTAAAAACTCACCCTGACATGCCGAATGTCCTTGAGAATCCATCTCCGTGACCCTAGAGAGTGCCAAAGCTCTACCATCCCAAAAGTTATTCCTCTCCCCTTATCACTGACTCATGCCATGCAAAGGGTAGAAAAGGGGCCACTGGAGAGCTTAGTCTCACTTTTGCAAACCAAATCAGGTTTAAAATGGTAAGAGGCTATGAAAGAAAGCAACCACTAAGCCAGAGTACAGACACAGAATCTGTATCAACCATTCCCTCATTTTTTGGGGTTAAAATCTGGAGTTATGCGGATGCTATAGTTGCTTGTCATAGTTCCAGCATTTGTAAAATATATTCATGTCATATTCATAATTCCCGTTTCAAAAATTAATGGATTACCAAAAGTGCAAGACTGTGCCATAAAACATGAATTAATAATTTAGGGATTCTCTAGAATTGTTATTATAATTATTAATATTATTATTATTATTACTACTACTAGTAGTAGTAGTAGAAGTAGTAGTAATAGCAGTAGTAGTAATAGCAGTAGTAGTAAATAGCAGTAGTAGTATGAGTAACGATCAGATAACAAAACAAAAAGAAAAATAATGCTGGATCTTTCATCAGCAGTGTGCTCGGTGCTTTAACAGTGGGGTGTGAGGAGATGTGAGAATGAGAGGAGAACGTGATCTCATGCTATGAGTATGATATGGTGAAGGAGAGCTGACACAATTGGCCAGATGATGAAATTTCTACTGAAGCAGGGTCGCGGTGTTCACACCTCTGAAGAGCGCTCGGATGAAGCTGGGCTCCAGTGGATGTTGAAGACATACAAGGGTTCTTAACAGCTCAACGAGACCTATCAGTATTTTTCCCCCAGCTGAAAGATTTAGCTTACCATCATTATGTAGACCCCACATTTCACTAATTTACTATAGAATTACTGTATTGAAAATTAACTTCATACAGCCACTGCTGAGTTCTGTGAATCATGTGAGGAACATGCACATGTACTTGACCCCGTAGTCTATTTCTTTGCCCCTTTCTTTTCTCTCGCTGGAAGACATCTATGAGAGTGCATGGAGTTGTCACCGTGTCTCATTGGTACGCACACACACACAGACACAGTAGATTCATGCCCAGAGGCAAGTGCCTTTGAATAGCGGTAGGTTAAGACATAATCATCTGCACAGAGGAGAAGATTCACTTTGACCTCCATCACCTCCCAACCTCATTCACCAGAGCTGCCAAGCCAGGAGAGGGGAAAAGCTAATTGCAGCATGTGAACCCAGAGGCTAGAGAGAGAGAGAGAGAGCGCAAGAGAGAGAGAGAGAGAGAGAGAGAGAGAGATACTGCACTGTACCACCTGTTAGACAAATGTTCTGGGGTGTTATTTTTATTACAATGGCATATACTATAGGGAATATCGAAATAAAATAAATGTGAACTAGTCTGGAACAATATGGAACATATGAACACACGCTTACACACCCACCCACCTCCATGCACATTTGTACACATGCAAACCCACACACGCACTAGGATCATTTTCCTTTTCTTTATTTTAGTGTTTGCTGTCCCACTTTATAGCTTCTACAAAGTTTTTCTCCTTCTGTCACGCTGTGGTCTACTAACCCACTTTCACACCCAGCCAGCCCTCTCTCCTGTGTCTGCCTGGGCTGATTAGCATTCAAGGTAGCTCAAGCTTCTAATGAACCCTTAATCATACAATCCTCTACAAGCAGAGATTTACCCACTCAGATATGACCTGTTCCTACATAGACTCTTTGCTCGAAGCACAGCGGCGCAGGGCGTTTCATCTCAGAATTTCATGAATTCAGAGGCGGAGCAGATTTGTCTCCACACGAAGGAGTCAAGTCGGTTCAAGAGATCAAACCTACTGAAGAGTGTCAGCCGAGACATCTCATGCATCGGAGTAACATGAAGTTCGTTCATGAATATACACAAGCTAAATCACAGGACGGATTCACATGGCTTGACTTGGCATTTCGTCCTTCAGCTGCTTCAGTGGAAACCTTTTCCTTAAAAGCTAAAGGATCTTTTTTTCCACCCCAGAGCTAGGCAATGCATGATTGGCCACATCTACAAAAAGGGGAGAAAGAGCATAATCTGATTCTAAAGCTGTATTTACTTACACCCACATATACACAGACATGGACACAATTAAAAACACACACAGTGCAAAAATTTAATAATGCAGATATGCAGATAAAATATTATACCTAAAGCTTCTGGATTTTTTAAAAATTGCTATGGACACTCAATGGTGGAGAAATATTTGATGTCTTTGATGTCTGCTCTTTCCAACATGTGCTGGGAAAGTGGTGCTGTCCTGCTGACATCATGGCAACCACATACAGGAAAATGAAAAATAATTATTTTACATGCAACTATATACATGCCTAGTTTTGTTATTAATAATTGGCAATAATGTAATGCTAATATAGAGCTGTATACAGTGCACCAATAAAGATTGAATAGCCTCTAGGATAGGGCTATATTTACATATATGTGCAGTTCACTTTAGTTTCAGTATCAGCATGAATCTAGTGCTTAACCCTCGTATTGTCTTTGGGTCAAGAAGACCCACTTTAAATTTACTAAAAGTTGAAAGATTATTTTCTTAAATTAAGCTGAATTTATCTAATGAACAAAAAAAACTGTAACCTGAGAGTTTTAAAATAGTATTTTTAAACCATATGCTATAAAGAGATTGCCGAGGTCAACTGGACATCAATTGCCACGTAGTGGAGAGAAGACTGAGGCTTTATCTGCATAATTTAACTTGACTTGCAAAAGGTACAGGAATAAGCCTTCTGTCAGTGTCATATCGGCAAGGAGTTGTTTAGTTTAAGTGTTCCAATGAGAGCACTAAGGAAGTATTTTCTGTGAGTCTGTCCCACTATACAGTTGTTGCAGTGTGTTCATTGAGACTCATCACTACATGCAGAGGTTGTATTCCCACAGAACGTGGTTAGTACATCTAAGCTTTTCTATGTTAGTGCTTGTATTTCATTTGTTCTCTTCTACATTGTAATAAATATAAGTAGTTTTTGGATATGATTTATATTTTACTTGCCTCTGTGGTATACAGTATTATGTTTGGTCTGTGGTTCCTTCGGCACAATTTTTGGCACTTATTATCTGTCATGTTAATTGATCACAAAATTAATGCAAGCAATTGGTACACTAGCAGCTTATCTCTCTATGGTAACTAACTTAATCTGCATAAAGTGAATTTATATTTCACACCGTTGTTGTAGTGTGTTTCAAGGCAAAGACTAATGTAATGCTATATTACTGAGCAGTTATCCTGTGATCAAGTCCCTGTAGCATCCATCTGACAAAACTGGAGTACTGGTGTACTCACACCTGAATACATACTGTACATGTATAAACTTATTTACACAAAACACACTTCACACACACACACACACACCCCCCCCACACACACACACAGAGACCCATGCAGTGATGAGGGACAGCTTTAAAGATAATTGATTTTATTCCGTCCTAATTTCCCCTCCTCACTCCCTTGAGCTTCATCAGCAGTCTGTCAATAGGCTCGTCGGCCAAGCTCCATCCGTTAGCGCCAAGGAAACGCCTCAATCAGATCTCCATCACTCAGTCTCACACACAAACACACACACACACGCGCACACGCACGCACACACACACACACACACACACACACACACACACGCGCGTTGCAGTAGAGCCACATTCACATACATGAACAGACACTGTCACACATACAGCCTTACTGGAACCCTGCAGCAGAAGCCTTACTCTCATAAGCTTTCTTTATACACACAAAAAGCTGCCTGCGTACACACACATACACACACAGAAAGACAGAGTTATGCATATATTTAAATCACACATTCAAAACACAAAACAGACACACACATGAAGTTCCTGGAGATGTTCTAGATGTGAGTCATTTGTTTGGTGGGAATTAAAGTTCAAGCAGCAGAAGGTCATGCGGTCTGCTAAAATGACAACTTTAAATAGAATAGATCACAGTGCACCCACAGCAGCGCAGAAATAGCCAGTAGGAATAGACAAACAATTCATTGTTAGCATATCCCAGTCAGTCATCAGACCAAAAACATTACACACCTGATTTTCATTGTTAAATAAAGCTTATGAAAAAATAAGGGATAAACCACTGTGAAAACCTGTAACACTATGTGGAAATGTGAAAAAGCCTAGTAACTCATTGATCACGTCTCACCAATAGGTCAATGCTAGCAGTGTTGCTGATCAGCATTTCTCAATTTTTTCATTTAAATACTCCTTAAAATGGCATCGACAGCAAATCTGCAACCAAATCTGGCTCTCCTCCCTATACCACTGCAGTAGCACTTTGATAGATCTAAAATTTGTTTTAATGGACACACGCTAAGGTGGATAACCAAGTTTCCTGAACTACTTTCTGTATCTCTCGATGTCAACATAGATGTGTCAATTGGCTGTATGTAAAAATCGTGATTACAGAAATCAAGACCAGCTAGAAGGCCTTTGGTGATGACACATCTCAATGACTATACTTATTGCAAATGCCTGATTTGAGCTATAGTGAGCATGAGCCTGTTTCAGGCCCAGAGATTAATATGTGTTTGTTCTTTACTCTCTTCATATACAGAGCATTCTCAACAGCAACACTGACATTTTACACTTTGTGTGCTGGTTCATTATTGTTACCTGTCCAGGGTGATGTGGTATTGATTAGAGATCTCCTAATACATTATATACCTACATGGGATCACTCTATTTATGTGAAAAGTTCTGACAGTTAAGGTTAGCAGTCATCCCATTTCTTATAAATTGATTTGTATAAAATCCAATTCATTTACCGCCATAAGCCGTGCTACATTAAATTCTTACTATTTTTGTATGAAATTAGGTCCTATATACAAATTATATAAAGCATGGTCCCTGATTTTGGAAGTGTGTTGGGCTATATGTATATTTTAGTAGCCCAACTTTTTTTTCACATTTGACATTTGGGCTTATGCTACCGTAACATCACACTGTCTGCAAAGCTAAGAAACTGGGTCCTGTTGCAGGTCACACACACACAAAACCAAAAACCCCCACACACACATGACACAGTTGTCATTAAACCCACGTTATGTGTTGTGCTCACAATAGCAGGAGTCACCTGGATGCTGCCACCTCAGGCACAGCAGGGGTTAACTCTGTTTAGTCCGAGCATGTGTGTGCGTGTGTGTTTGTGTCTCAGCGTGCCTGTTTGTATGTCACTGATTGCGGGTGCATGTTCGTGTGTATGTGTGTTTGTGTTCGTAGGTGTTTGTGTGTGTGTTTGTCCACTGCAGCAGCACAGCCCTGTGTGTATGTAAAGGAGAAATTTGCCTGTCCTTGCCTAAGTGAATGGCTAGGATTAAGCTGACAGCCCACCTTAGTGATGGCGAAATAATTGGTTGTTCAGCTCTGTCCTTGTCAGAGCGCTGACAGTTCTGCAGATGTCCTGCGCGGTTCTCCAAAGGTTAGGCTCAGCTGGGGCCGCCATTCATTAATCATTCCGCTCTGACAGTGCTCCGAGCAGCCCGCAGCTGCCACCCCGTCCCCCTCAATTTCTGTCACCGTCGCCACCGACCCCCCCACACCAAGCCTGCTACACCTCTGTGTGTGTGTGAGTGTGTTTGTCTGTATACACATGCTTAAACTTACATTTGCATCAAGTAAGATCATATACACAAACAGTTATACAAAAATGCAAGATAACAGATGGGCGAGTACATGCATGAGATATATTTGTTGCGGTTGGAGCATGCGTTCTTAATGTGGACATGCTGATCAATAATGCTAATATCGCGCCCGTACTGGTATTTTTAACCTAAGTGCTGCCTCTAAGATGTTCAACACAAACTGCAAATAAATACACTTTTCTGATGAATGCTACAATGCTCTCTGTGGACAGCATGATTAAATGCTTGCTTATCAAAGAATAAGGCCTACCACAGATCTGTACTATGATCTTTAATTCATTTTTTTCCCTTTGCCATGCATTAATAATCCTGTGACAGTTATTTTGGTGTGCAACTACAGTACTGTCTCCACCTTATTGATCCCTGTATTCATCACAACTCTGATTTTGCTATAAAATAAACAGAATAAAAGTTTCTCATTGGCCCATTAGCAGACCCTCAAAACCTCATCAGTCATTACTCTTTCTAAAGTAGAGTGGTCTAAATTCACTCTACTCACTGACTGCTGTATCAGAAAGACATTTAATAGATTATGTGCAAACCAATTAAAGTGTGTGATCAATATGAAATAAAACAACAAGAAAATCCCGCATACCCCCATCGTTAACCCCACACTGGAAGGCCTACCTAAAGGAAAGACTAAAAGAAAAGGAAGGAACTCGGCA
>JAOUQW010000042.1:13430738-13442992 GCA_028565825.1 Olivaichthys viedmensis | reverse complement strand
GTAGAATAAGTCTGTAATGTAATGAAACGTGGAGAAGGTGAAAGGGTGTGCAGACTTTCCGGCTTGACTGTATATATGGACATTCATTATGATTATGATTCATTATTTTAGCCCACTACTTTAACTCAAAGGGGTGTGTGTGTGTGTGTGTTTGTGTGTGCGTTTTTTACAAAGTACTTTTTTAAAATATCTCACTCCATGGCTAATATTACTTCTGTTTATGGCTCAGTGCTTACTGTTTCAGTGGGAATGAGGAGCAGTGCCCCATACTTTACTGCACATCTATATGCTGCAGTTAACCTGGTATTTACACTCTAAAGCTGTTGTTTACAGTCAGTGGCTGTGCGTAAGGTTCTGAGAAGCCTGTAGCAAACTATATGCATTTAATCCCTCCTGGAGTAAGGGACAACGGTACTGCATATGCCTGGCCTTATCTACCTGCCTATATAGCACAGATTTTCATTTAGCATTTAGCCAGCGCCAGCCTGAAACATCTGCTGACATCAGCACTGGGGGTAGTGTGTGTGTGTGTGTGTGTGTATTAGGAGGTGTTATGGCTAATGCAATGCTAAGGAACCCCCCCACCCCACCCCAGCTCTGGCCCTCCTTTCTTTAATCAAAATACTGCTTTTCCCATAAGGCTGTAAAGAAAAAAAGAAAAGAAAAAAAATGAAGGGAAGAAAAACCAGACAGTGAATGTTTAAAAGCAAAATATTTAAAGGGCTCATATAATGGAAAACTGGATTTTTTTTGTTGCTTTTTTATTTTTTAAATAACGGAGTTGTATTGTGTGAACATTTTGGAACTTTCTTCCCCAGGCCATACAGTCGCAAAGTTGCAAAGACAGTCTATTTTTAATTCTGCATGGTTGTGACATCACTACCATGGACACATTTGCATACGACTGCCTACATTTAAATATGACCGTACATTCAACCTACAGCAAACTGAAGTATCATGCTGAACCGATAAGGAGTGCTGTTACTACAGAACTATTGGAAATCTGGGAAAAAAGGCTAAACATACTGTTACTGGTTGCTGAAAACAACTGTATCTTTGCTTTGTTCTGGTATCTTTTCATGGTTGCTCAACGTTCCCCTTTTACGAAAAATTTGAGCTCATTTTGGGTAATAAATTCACTTGTTCTCCCGTAGAAATACTCATTATTGATATTGATCTGCACATGTGAGGCGTTTCGGGGGACAGGTGCATTCACATTAAAGACAGATATGGATCATTTGCAATTACGAATGAAGCCATGAAACTTGTAATGTGAACGTAGCCTTAAATTCTCATTAATTCTATAAAAGTGTCTTGGTGAAGTAGCAACTTCCAATAAAACTTACACTGTATCACACACCTTTAGTGGCTCCTCTTGATCAGCAGGCTTACAGAGGAAAGTCATGTGACTACAGTGGTCATGTGACAAAGCCCACAGATGAGCTCATCAGCCTGTATGAAGATGTGAGGTGAGTGAGTGATTGTTCTGGGCTGAAAATTGGTGTAGTAGGGTTCAGGGGAATCACACACACACACACACCCCATGCATGGAAACAGGACTGAGGCCTAATAATGATGAGTTACTGTGCTATAGTTGGCACACCCCTCTGAGTATTAAAGTGTAGCTTTGTAAGCTTATGTTGCCATACACACTGTTTTATTAAACAAATCTCTTAGTTTTCCCATATGAATCATTCAAAACAGTGTTTATAGACATGGTGGAAGTGAGTATTTTGGGTTGTTTTTTTTGGTTGTATATTTGTCTCATACAGTGTGAGGTTAGGGACAACTTTTAAGTAATTTGAGAATTAAGACAAATCTGCTCGACCAATAATTACTTAAATCTATGCAAACTCTTTCCCACCAGAGTAAAGGTCCAGAAAATTGTTCTACTGAATGAGAAAATAAGATGTTTCCATAATCTTACAGATGTGTTTTTACAAGTTCTCACCTCTATGTTGAACGCACCTCCTGGTGCTTGATAAAACTATAATACTGAAGCTAAATAGATTATACGAGGGGGTACTGGCCAGAGGCGTAACTTAAGTGAACACAAATACTCAGACAAAGCTGTCAAGGTAACCCCCCTGTAGGGTATTTTATTTATACGGTGCAGGAAGGGGAAAGGGATAGAGGGAAAGAATGAAATATATATACTCCTGGTGGTTGTGCTCAAGGTGGTGTGAAAAGTGGCAGGGTTAGGGTGTGAGGCAGCTGTGTGCAGGGGGGTCTGGTTCTCACCGTCTAGCTGGAGGCCTAGCTTCCTTGGGGGAATCTGCACACAAATAGGGAGATGAGAATTAATACACAGATTAGACACATAGTAGCACATCCATCGACGGTGTTTCTCTCCAGCGAGTTTTTTTTTTTAAATCTCTCTTTTCATTAGCTGCCAACAGGTGGTTTGAGGTGATCTGTGGCCTCCAGCCATGGGTAGTCAGGCCTGGCCTTACCTTTGGAGCACGTGCCATTGTTTTTGTTTTGGGAGCTGTCCGTGGTGGTGGAGGGGTTGCTGTCCATGGTGGTGGAGGGGTCGCTGTCCATGGTGCAGTTTGGCAGCACTTCAGGTGTGACCGTACCCTTGTATGAGGCCTGTTATCACGATTATGAGGATGCTTAAAATAACATATCTTCTGTCAATAGAAAATTCCATTTTACATTTTTAAAAAAGCGTGATATTGTGTTACCTGCAAGAGCAGATAAACCCTTATGGTAGGCATTTCATTTTATTGACACCACACCTGCACGTTACATCTTTGGACTATGTTCGATAAACACAAGAACGGTTGATTGAAGCTTGATCCATTAATGATACTCCTCAGCAAGTGAGATTATGTTGGTATGTCAATGCCATAAAGGTAACTGATCGCCTGAGTCAAACAAATCAATTACAATGACAAGTGTGCATAACAACCAGGGAGATTCACCAATACACAATGAGTTTTACTAAGCTCACTGACGCTGCAGGGCTGCAGTTAATAAATCAGTACAGAAGAAACCTATCACAGACTAACTGGTTTAGCAGAATGTAAGCACCTTTAGCTATATAT
Source organism: Olivaichthys viedmensis (assembly GCA_028565825.1). Lineage (NCBI taxonomy): Eukaryota > Metazoa > Chordata > Actinopteri > Siluriformes > Diplomystidae > Olivaichthys > Olivaichthys viedmensis. The sequence goes on along the minus strand of JAOUQW010000042.1, from coordinate 13,439,942 downwards.
GGGTATAGGTCTAAACACTAAGCTTCTTCATCTTCATCATTTACTCTTTGACATTGGGACATATCAGCTTAGTCTAATTGGGTTTTTCGTAAAAAGTAATAAAATCAATAAGTAAATCGGCATAAAAAAGAGGAGATTGGGACGATGTTGGGACGATGATTTGTCACTTATCAATGGTAATTGGAGTACAATTCTTTAAAATTTTAACTTGAAATTACTACAAGTTAGTTGGTCATGTGACTTGGTTTGTACAAATTATTGTGAATTTACAGTTGTATAATTATGATGTTTCCAATGTGAAACGCTGTATGCACAGGTCTCCTTTGCTGATTCCAGCCCTGATGTTTGGCTAGCTCTGTCAGTGTACTCCTCTGGGTGGAGCGGGGCGACTGAGGGGTGATTTGTTACTCTTCTGGGGGCTTGTCTCAGTCTGCTCATTTCCCACCACTGCATATTCCCCCCCTCCTTCCCGGCGGCGTGATGAATAGCTGGCCGCATGCATGGGAGCAGGCACACTGCCACCAAGGTTACAGCAACCTGGGCCCTCGTCTGCAGCTACCTGCCTCCAATTAGCGGCCCAGAGTGAGCGGGAGTGGGTGGGGGAGAATGAAGAGGGGGGACGAAGAAGGGAAGGGTTGAGGGAAAAGAACCCAGCTCTGTCTTTATGGGCTCTAAATCTGCATGGCAATTTTCAGCCCTCTCTCAATCTCTCTTTGATTACCCCGCCCCCCGTCCTCCTGGAAAAGGCGGTTTGTGTCGACACGCGTCTCTTCTGTCACTGATCACTCTTCCTGGCCTGCCTCGGGGAGATTACACTCACCAAGCCATGATTGATCAGGGGAGAGGATGCCATGGACTCTCTCTTTCTCTCTCTCTGGCTATGGAAGAAAGGATCATCTAATGGATTTATGAGTTGAAGATGCTAAAATGGGAAAAGGTGAGTGGGAGGGTGAGGAAGGTTTTGGCTGTAACAAAAGGAAGAGGTTTATTTTACTTTGTATCATTTATTAGCCTGAAGTGTATGGTGAGCTAAGGTGGATTTTGGCGAGTACAGTGAATGAGCACAGCTAATGGTGAAAGAAAAATAAAGACTGGAGACAATGGGTACGCTTAAGGAGAAAACTCCCAGGGCATCAGCAGCAAGACATGGTCTGGCACCCAGTACCTGCCCTCATTTCTCATGCCCTCAGACAGTATGAAAAGGTGCAATCACAAATTGCACTTCACTGATTCACACACACACACTTCAGAAAGCATTATGACCCAGCAACCACAGGGCTCCACTTTCTCACAGCCAGCTAATGTCACGTCTTACTTTTTAGAGTGAAAAAATAATGTGTATAATGTGTAAGTTATGTGAATATATTCCTGCCAACAATTAGAAAAGGTTACTGTTATTACAGACCTCTCTTACTCACTCACACAAAGACTAAAAGCGCATGATTGACTCTCTTGTTCAAGCACACATTATCTTTAGTCTGAATTGCTGGCCAGTCTACTAAAGCATTGCTAGAGTTTGCACACTAAAGCTGGAAACCCACAGACTAAAGCTGGAGTGATGAGAATGTGCCAATCCGAAGAGGCAGTGCCATGTATAGAGTGGAAGTATGAGAGGATAGCAGATCCACTGTGCAAATATAAATACAGTAGCCATTTCTGTTAAATTTTGACAATGGGTTGCTAATCAACTGCAAGCAAATTACCAGCTAATTCAATATCAGCTGATGGAAATGTTGAGATGATGTGAAAATGCAACCTTCATATGAGCAATTGTACTTTTTCTTACGACTTTATTCCTATGAAATGGAAGGAAATCCAAGCACTTTACCCTGTCTTGTTTGAATTTATATGAATTTCTCCTGAGATCAATTGGGAAAAATAAGATGATAACTTTCTAAACAATCCAATACATTTGTTAATGTAAATTTGACTTCAGAGCTGACTTCCATGTCACATTGTGTGGCTAGTTCAGATTTTTACTGATTTAATATAAGAAACATTATTTTGTCAACATCTTAATGATGTCTTTATAATCAGGCACACATGCACATTCTCTTTACCCACTGGAATGAGGTGTATAGGCAAGGGTGTGTGCCTGTCTGTGTGTGTTCAGGTGGCAGGTGGTCCTTCTTGCACCTTTTTTTAAAACCTCTAGAGCCTTTTCCAACACACACCCTCTTACTTTCCTCTAAAGCGTGTCTCATTTCCCTGCCTACTTATTGTGTGTGTATGTGTGTGTCTGTGTTGTAGCCTTTGCTTGTTCACTGACTGCCCAGTGCCACCGCTAATTGCTTTTGACATTGTTTGGCCTCTTGCCGCTCAGTTTAGGACAAACCCCTCATTCATGCAGGGTAGAATGCTCGTTAGAGGCGCTCTCCTCCTCTCCCTGCCCCTCCTGCCTTCTTAATTAACTGCTAAGGAGATGCTGGAGCCGTGGTGGGAAATTTGCACACAAAGGGCTGTGCACTTTTCCATCTTTCCATCCACCCATCTGTCTATCCAGAGACCACAAACATTGTTAAGGAGAGATATATAATCTCATCTATCTCCTTGTCTCACTCGCCTCTATTTTCTTGTCTCTCTTTGTATTTGGCTGAGAACTGACTCACCCCTTATTTCTCTTCCTCTCTTTTTTCCTCTTTCTATCTTTACACTAACAGATCTGTAGCCCTTATTTTCTTTTGGCTGCTCCTGCCGTTCACCCTGTCCTCTTGTTCAGGATGCGGCTTTGGGCTACAGCAGACCAGCTGCACTGAAAGCCTTTCAAGAGGCCTTCTGGAGAACCAGAAGTGTAAACAGGTGGAGCTCTCTTTGTAGAGCTCCGCAGTTTCCCGTGCCACCACACATGCACACACATTCACACTCAACATTCCTCTATCCTCCGACTGCTTGTGGGTTTTGGGTTTGTTGTGGGTTTTTTGTGGGCCCAAACTTCCCAAAAGCACTCTATTGTGCTTGTGCTCCCCCACTAACAATCAACTGAGCCCTCAGAGATGCCTCTCACCCCTTTACTCTTTTAGAAATCCTCAGAGCGGATGGAGGTTTTCTCTGGATCAATGTCAGTGTGTTTTTGGCTCCCAGCATTCACAGGGGCCCACAATTCCGAACTAACACATACACACACTGTTTTCAGAATGCTTTTTGCTGGTGCAATACACTGTGCCCAACTGAATAAATCCCACCAATATGACCTCACACAGTACAGCTAAACTTCACAAGACATTTACTATCCTAATTATCTACAGGTTACTACAATACAAATATCCTACTGCATGTCCTACTGTACATCCCCAGCATGCTTTTCTCTTGCAGAGTATTCCCTTCATTACTTTTTTTTGTTACACAAGATATATTGTGTTCATCGTGCACACTCTAACTGAGTTTTCCTCTCTGATAAGTTGCTTGGATTAATAGTAATGAGGCTCCCTGCAGTCCTATATATTGTATATTTTGCTATTGTGTTATTACTGGTGCATTAATAAATCAATAAAAGGAGGAATAAGAACTTGAAGAGTGTGTGACCTAGTTGGCTTTGCTTGTGTAAATGTACGTAGGGTTCTTGTGTGTGTGTATGTATTTAAAAATGTTACCTAAAATACAACGTACTAATGCTTTGCATCTGCTGTAATGGCAGTGGGATATAGACATTCTGCTTAGGAAAGATGAAGAAAGGCTTATAAGAAGACAGAATAGAGAGAAACAAAGAGAGATGGAAAGAAGGAAAGAAAGGAGAAACTTCTGTTCGCCTGGGGACTTTACTCTGGCCCATCTGTTGAAATTGTTCCACATATTGTGACCTAGATAATAGAGGAACTTCAGCTTCATCGGTAGCACTGGCTCCATGTCTCGGCTTTTGACACATATCGATTTATTTTGTTGGACTAGTTGTCCTAAAATAGCAAGGCTTCTGCATAATTTGCAAGCGTGCATGGTATGTGGTATGTCCTTAATGACACTAGAAAGGGTTAACTCAAAGGCCTTAACAAAAATACCTGTTAAAAATTACACTTCTCTGTCCAATGTTTTTCTGCATATATGGTGAGAATAGGCTATCAATCAGCAGGAACTAAAACTGCACTGCACTGAGGAGAAAGTGCTCCACACCCTCACTACCACTCCATCACCCCCTTTGCTCTCCTCTGCCCTCTCTCTCATCATTCAAAATGCTGCCTTTCTTTCTCTTTTCCTTTTCTGCCTTCTTGTCCCTTTGTGAGTGAACCGGAGGATATGCTCTGGGTGGGGGGCAGAGGAAAACAGTGTATGGACGGGAAAGTGATATATCCGTCTCTATTGAAGCAGCACCTCGGTCTTTGAGGACACCTATTCAGGCCCACCTGACCTTGAAGGCGCCCAAGGAAAGTTGTAGAAGGTTGGTCGTTTGGGAGGTCGGTTAAGTAGCAGAGACTTGAGAATGCCCCCTCCTGAACAAGCCCCCATCACTTCGTCCACTTTATAAATGCGGTAAAATGGGCAAGGCACATCTCCAAGAGGGCCTATTGTGCCTGTCAATGGTTTGCTTGGAACAGAAGAAAATGAATTTGGCTCTTTTTTGGCAGCAAGTGCTCTTCTTGGCCAACTACAGCCCACTGCTTGTAGGGTTTAGAGTGGCCTCTTTTGTACATACACACACACGCAAACACATACAATCTCTCAACACCTAATTTTTTGGGGGGGAGCATTTTCTTAAAAGGGTATTGATGGAATCTGTCCTGCAATCAATTACTCCTTTTTTATTCCCTTCCACACTGTGATTTACAAATTCCAACACATTGCACACAATATGTTTAATGAATAGATTCAGTTATAGCTTTAAAGCCTTGGTTCACTCCTTCACAGTGTAACATAAAAGACCTTTGACATGGCTGTACGAGGTCATATTTCATTTGGGATTTTACGTCCTCTTTTCCTCAGGACCTTTAGGCCTAAGGGTCAGGGTTGGGACAATTACAGTGTGTCTCCCAGCTTTCCTTCATGATGTTCCCTAGGTGCTTTCCTCCCTCTTCTAACTACACAGTGTCTGTCCTTGCAATCCTTATTTAGCATAATTACTGCGATTACAGTTTCTGACTTTCTCCACCTTTCCAATCAGAGGCGCTTCTCAGAGACCATCACCCGCCGCCACCCCGACACGGAAGTACAAGAGATTTGGCCTTAATCACAGTGCTCTACCCCACCTTCCCTTTGTCAGCTTTGGTGTAGTAGCATAAAATTTTAAGTGTGAATGTGATTATCGTGCGCCATTCATTTTTAATGGGGTTTGCCACTATGTGTTTTAGCATGCAGCAAAGCCCCTCCATCAGCTGAGTCAGCACCATTTTGTGCTGATGGTGCATATATTCGCATATATATCCATGCACTGCTTATTTCTCTTACTCTCTCTCTTTTTTATCTTGCCCACTCCTTTGCTTTTTATTTTCAGTTTTTTCTTTTCTCTAGCTAGTATTGGGATGAAGGCTAGGGAGACTTTGAGAATTCCTAGTGTTTGTTGTTGAAATGGGGGTGATGATCAACGCAAAGCAGCCGCTCTCAACAGTTGCACTAATGATTCAGTTGCAGCTTCATTGAGAAAAGCATTAAGTCAAAAAAGAATCATCCACATACTCTTGTTTTCTCAATATGTACAAAATGTTCTGATCTTAGTTCATGAACTAGACCAAATGTAAGTGCAGTTATCTGGTTAAATAGGAATTATATTTACACACAAATTCAACAAACAGTACCTGATCTGATGTGGGCACTGGATAGAATCATATTTGATTTAGGATTGGTAGGATTTACAAAGACCGTGTCAGCTATAATCAAGAGAAATAATAAAAAGAGACCTATTCTTCCCATGACACTGTGAACCAAAATGAAGATATGGCTCGCGTGATGGAAGAAAAGTCATATTAGCTTAGGGGCAGGCTGGGATGTATGCAGGCCAGTTCCAAAATCAATAATATGTTACTAGCCGGAAGGGGCATGAAAGAGATAGGTGAACCTTAATACTCATATGATATATTCATAATAACAATATTGAGATTTATAAATAAAGTCAGAGAGGAAGAATCTGGGAGCTAGCATTATTAGCTGCCAGTCTCCTTGCCAATAAGTGTCTTGACTCTGCTGCCCAAAATGGTAACTGTCTGACGTCAGATCAAATTAAAAAGACTGACAGGCAATAAGAAATTGGTGAAGTTAAATGTGTTTCCCTTTGCAGCCCTTTACATACAGTATTAGGGAGAAACTCCAGATAGAGTTTTTTTTTATATTTTTTATTAAACCCCCCCACCCTCCTTCTAGATACTGATAAGCCGTGACAATGACACGGGAGGCCCAAGGACACACTGCCACTTTTCTCAGTCCTTCCCCATCTTAGCCTCCCCAAACAATATAGCTCTTGTAAACAGTTACACATATACTGTAGGCTCTATACTTTTGTCATGATAAAGAAAAACATGTTTTTCATTATTTTTCTCTTTATTTACGGCATTACTCCTCCTCTCACAATTAAGTATCAGACAAATAAGGCATTTTACTGCACATGGTTAAATATTGTTATCATAAAGATCTATTTTCTAGTCTTAGTTCAAGTCAAATTTATCTTCTCCCAAAAACGAAGGCTGATTTTCAGCAGGATTAAAACCACACAAGGATACAACAATATGTCCCTTTAGACAACCACCTAAAATGCAAATAGGATTATAATCTCAAAATTATGATTTTGTCAATGCAAATTTCAAGATGAAAAGACATGGGGCAAAGTACAGTTTAGTTACAATAGGGTTTTACAGTACACTTTAGCTAAAGTCCACGAGCTGACTTCATCATTAATCAAAATGACTTATTATTCAAGAATATATCATGAGACAATTTTTTGTAGCTGTTTAAGAAATCCTTGTATGTATGAAAATGTATCAAATGTATCTGTTTTTTTTATTTATTGTTGTGGCACCACATATTTCATATGATAATAAAAAATGTTGATTAATTTTTATAACTGATGAAATAAAGTGTAAAAGTATAAATAATTAAAAACAAAAGAGAGTTAATCATTCATTGTAAGGTTACACATTTGCATGTTTACAAAGTTGCGATTCAAAAATACTATTTGACAACATTGTGTGGAATTGGCTATTTCATATAATAACTAGACCCAACTTTCTCTTTGGCTACGCAATGTCATGTTACAAGTAGTAAATACAGAAAGTAAATTATACTTGTGTAATAGTGAAAGTGTGACTAATTCAGTAATCTGCTTAAATTATTAGACGTATTTGTTTTTATCCACTGCCTATAACAGCCCAAAAGCAATTCAAACCACCTGAAACGAACATTTACATATTTCTGGACCAGAAATTAGCTTCACCCGCAGCTGAAACAGAGCTCATCAGCTCTGCTCCTTTTCTATAAAAAGGCAACTCACAAGGCAAATGTTCAACAGAGGGGATGGGATTGGTTGTGGGGAAACGGAAGGCTTGCCAATGTTTTCATTGCAATTTCAATTCACTATGCAGGCAGCAGAAGGCTCTAAAAATGGAAAACTGCCCCTTTAAAGGTTGTCACATGCAAAGGGCTTAATTAGCACTACTGCATTATGTTTGTGAATGAACTTAGAGGGATAATAGGAGGTCTGATATGGATACAAACTTTACTAGCTCTCATTAAAATATTAATACTATGCTCTGTAAATAAAAGCACTAAACTCAAAAAGCACAAATTACTAATATTAGTGGGAATGAAAAGCACTGCATTTAGAAAGCACTGCATTTAGAAAGTGAACCACTACCAGCTGCTGCAGCTGCTGGTAAAGGGATTGGGAGCCGCGGTCTTTGCCAACTGCAGGCCATTGGAGAGGAGCGAGCTGTGCCAAGCTGATGCCCTGTTACTTCAACAACACAGTGATAGCCTCAGGCTCTTACAGGCCTCAATGAGGCATGTGTGTGGTGGTGGTGGGGAGCTGGGTGGTGGGGGGTGGTTGAGGAAGTTGGCATAGTCTCCATGCTCTGGCAGCGTGCTGGCCTGTGACTGTCCGTCTCAGAGGGTCAAAGAAAAAAAGCCTCTGTGCCTGATGTTGCCACATGAAGGGCATCTGACTCCTGTCATTGTGCCCAGTGCCCGGGCATGCAGCACCAGTCTGGCACGGGCCACTGGCAACTGGTAAAGTTGGCACTCAGGCCGTGTAACATTCTTCTACATGCCATGGGGTTGTTCAGCTGAAACACATTTGGCAGGGATTCTGGCCTCCTGCGACCCGTTGTTGTTTCAGGCAGTCCCACATTCCCAGATCATTAAATGAGCTCAACTGGTCCATTTTCAGGCGGGTTTTTTTCCTGTATGGAATGTGCTTTTGTAACTTGTTGCTGTAAAGACAATACAATGTTTTTTCCCTTTCTTTCTTATTGTAGACTCTTGAGTGTACAACTGCCACAAGTTCACCCCCCCACACACACCAAATGTCAAACCAAATCTATATTCTTTATTTTCCCACTTAATTGCAAATGTTATTTACCATGTGAAATATTTTCTGCCCACTGTAATATGGCAGCATCTGATCTATCCCATGAGGGAGTCTTGCTTTACAGGTAAGCACCATGCTGTCTGGGGAAAAAATAAAAAAGATGGGGCAGAGGTCCTTCTGAGTGAGTGTATGTGTGTGTGTGTGTGTGTGTGTGTGTGTGTGCGCGCGTGTGCGCGCGTGTGTGTGTACACAAAGATGGATCACCGGAGCTTGTATCTTCTCCGTGGCCATGCCGAGCAGTGCATCAGCAGCGGGCCCATTTACATTAGGGAGATTTAAGCTGTCTGATGCAATGGTGACAAGTCAAGGTGTTTCACTTTAATTACACACAGCAAGGTCACCTCCTTCCACACTCACCCTCACACATGAGGGGGGCAGAGAGACGGAGAGAGAGAGAGAGAGAGAGAGAGAAGGAAGAGAGACAGGGGAAGGAGGGAGAAAAAGAGGAAATGAGAAAGTGGGAGTAGAGATGAGGAAAATTAAGAGAAAGAGGGAGCTCATTCATGTATTTCTATTTTCAGATTTTCGGTTTTCACTTTTAGAGTGTTTCCTTTTGCTCACATAACTGGCTCAACCACAGGCAATAGTGCAGCATTGCCCCACTCTCTTACACATGTAGGGTCATGCTGTTACACACACACACACACACACACACACACACACACACACACACACACACACACACACACACACACACACACACA
>JAOUQW010000042.1:13372213-13389781 GCA_028565825.1 Olivaichthys viedmensis | reverse complement strand
AAGGGCCTTGCTCAAGGGCCCAACAGTGGCAGCTTGGCAGAGCTGAGGTTTGAACCCTCGACCTTCTGATCAGTAGCCCAGTGCTCTAACCACTGAGCCACCACTGCCCCAGCGAGAGGGCGAGAGGATGAAGGGAGGTGAGAGCCTCCTCGACCAGATCCAAAATGACATACTTGTATTTCAATAGTATGCCAAAGTAGTACCGCAGAAAGATTAGCTTCTTTAAAAAAAAAAAAAAAGCAGCACAGTTTTCACTTAATAATAGAGGACAATACCTAGAAGCCATACCGAATTGAAGAATGTGAATGCTATGGGATTGAAATATGTCACATCATGGAGAAAACATGTTATGATTTCCATTCCATGGTGTCGTTTTATCGTGCACTATGACACTTCACGTACACCAGCGTAAAGGTCTATTTCATTACCACTGCCAAACACATGAAAGATCTCATCTGACCAGTAATTCAAATATTTTAATGTATTTTAGTATTTTTATTTATTTATTTAATATTTAAGTATATTTTAATATATAGAAACATTGAACATTGGTATTGGACTGACTTCTGAGGCAGATACGTCAACTTTGAGAAAGTGGGGAAAGTAGTTTTGGGCAAAATATATGGAAATATTATATTCATTTATGTACATAAAAATGCATATTTTAACATGATGAGTGACAGAATATGTTGCACTGAGTGGAATTTTGATATCTCTTAAGTTACCATCAAAAGATCAAAGTTTAGAGGTTGTAGGGGCAACTACCTTTGACATTGCAGCCTGTCGGAACATTTTCACATTTACTTGAATGCCGTTATGTTCTACCATAAGTTTAAAATAAGTGTGTAGTATTCAATTTCATATGCACACTAGGCTGAATGGGAGCATGCTATTTTGATATACAATACTATTTAGTACTAGTATGCAGTTTTAGGTGTAGCCCTATATTTTGTACATGGCTCTACTATAGGATAATTAAAACTTATGCTTACAGTCTAGTATTGGATTAACACAAGCTTGCTTCAGGAAAAACTATATATATATATATATATATATATATATATATACATCTATACCTGTGAAAAATGGAAAAAGTGGTAATCTATGATTTTATATTTATATGTTCACCATAGCGGCTGAAGGATGAGAGGCACTGAGACCAAGTCATTTAAGGTTTTGTGTCAATTTTGTAGAAATTCAGAGAAAGCACACACACAAATGCTTGCATACAAACACTTGGAAAACAAATAAACAAAAACACACAAACAAAAACACTCAATTTTTCGAACCATAAATAAGGGACATCAAATGGAACTATTTGTTTGGGGCTGTTGTCGAGGGAATAAGCAGCACAACTCCCTCGCTTCATTAGAATTCCTTTTAAGTTGTGGAGTGCAGCCCCCCTGTGCTGCTCTCTCTATATTCCCTGACCCCCAACACTGCATCTCCACAGGGCTGGAGGAAGGGTGGGACACACACACACACACACACACACACACACACACAGTACACACACACAGTACACACAACCTGTACAGACAGCCTCCCAAACATTGTCACCTGCCTTCAGCATTCTCTCTGGGATGGAAAAGTTCCACCTTCTCAGAGTTTGTGGGTATGTGGTATTTCTCGCAAGAGTGGGTGAGAGAGAGATTCACTTGGGTATTGTATTTAGAGAAGGTAAGTTGAAAAAGGTGTGTGTACATTCGTGTGTGAGAGAAAGGAAGAGAAGCAAAGTTCTGCCACACTCACTGCTTATGAGTATAGAAAATAGATCATCTTATCTGCTCTCTTTTGTTAATAACAATTTCATTCCTCCACAATTCAAGTACAAAATAATCTCTCTCAAACTTGACACAAAGTTAGGGATAAAAGACTTTTAAGAATTTGTTATTTACAAAATCAGTGAACTTAGCCAGACAAGCAGTTGATGTTCAGTTCTATCCTTGTTAATACCATTAGAAAGTTGAGTAATATTGTGCACGATTCATCAGTATCGTTCACTTAAAAGACAACATTCTTGTTTTTCTGTAATCTTACATCAAAAGGCACTAAACTAAGCGTCTTGTTTTTTGACTACGTCACCATGCAGAAAATTAATATTAACCATTATCATGTAATGTTTCAGCTCCACCCTTTCCAGCTATCATCGAGCGAAAACACTGAGCTGTTTCACTCCAGAAAAACACCATGGAAAAAAATGTGTTATGATTTCCATTCCATGTTGTCTTCTGATCGTTCACTATGACACTTCATGTACACCAGCATAAAATAAATCATTCGATGGCACTCCCAGGTATGGCTGAAAGATCTCATCTGTATATATAGAAACAGCAACAATAAAAAAAGTAAACTTACTCCACCTCTATTCAGGTGAACTAATCACTGTCTATGTTTATTGTTCTAGCTCCATTTGGGGAACTTGGCAAAACAGCAGAGGCCAAGTTTATCAGAGGGTAGTTTCTGTTAGACTGATAGTCCCTCAGTTCCTCACTGAGCTGCTGAGCTGTTGTTCAGACATAAATACACAAACAGAAACACAGAGGAGATTTACAACGGCTGGGCTTTCAAGACAACACAAGGCTAAACTACATTTAATTCTGACTCTCTGCAGCCAGGAATTATTATTATTATATTTTTTAATCTAATGATAAAGTGGGCCGCAGTAATGAGTTAAAGAGAGCCATGGGAAGGGGAGATAGGGCGGACACTGGAGGGTGAGGGAGGGATGTGAGGGGATTTTTGGCAGGACAGGCCGGATGAGCAGTGCCAGGCGTCAGACCACTCAGAGAGAATGCGAGTAAAAGAGCAGAAGGAGGAAAAAGGGGACAAGGAGTCGGGACCACTGGTCACAGTCCACTGCCTGTCTGATGGCCCAGAGAGAGAGAGAGAGAGAGAGAGAGAGAGAGAGAGAGAGAGAGAGAATAAGTAGAGTGTGAGAGAGGAGAGTGACCTGAGTGCAGGTATGTCGTGAAAGAGTGTTTTAGAGAGGCTTAAACCACAGTGTAAGACTTACTCATGTTTAAACACGTTTGGATGACTGTGTGCTTATTTTATGACCAAACCAAAGTGTGAACACGAGGGCGTTGTGTGTTTGGAGGTGTAAAAAAGGGAAACGTATGAAAAGGGGCAGACAGCCAAAGGACATTCCTGCTGATCATAATGGGGTTCTGTGTGTGTGTGTGTGTGTGTTTGGAAGTTTTAGCTTGCTATTGTAACCATGACACTTTCCCAGACAATCATTTATGAAATAATAGTAAGAGCAGCATCTGATTCCCTCAACTTCAAACACCCCTATAGCTTTGCATGCCTGTACACACTCAGTGCTCCCTCTTCCTCAGTCCATCACTCTCGCTGTGTGTGTGTGTGTGTGTGTGTGTGTGTTCACATGCTGTTTTATTCATTTATTTATATTCCTCTGCAAATGTGTAAGAAAGAATATGTTTATTTACAATATGCATTAGTTTGGAAGTGTGAGGATGTGGAGTGTGTGTGTGTGTATGTGTGTGTGGTGGGGCAGGGGGGCCTCAGGGGCCCTTGCTAATGAGCTATTTGTGTGTATTTCTAACAGGAGCACACTGCAGTGCCCACGGCACTGTCATCAGGGGCCACAGCTGACCTTGCTTTGCTGCTAGGCTCTGTCGTTTGCTATATTTATGGCACCTGCACCTAGCCTGTGTGTGTGTGTGTGGGGAGGGCAGGAGGGAGCCAATTCAGGAAGCAAATACTGTGTATATCAGCATAATGAATCAAGTGCCTGAGCAGGAGAGAGAAAGAGGGCGAGAGAGAGAGAGAGAAAGAGAGAGAAATACAGTAGGGTGGCAGGAAAAGACTGCCTTTTTCCCTAAACCATTTTTCCCCTTCCGGCAACAAATCCCAATAGTTAGTATTTCCTCAATTTTTCATTTGGTCGCCCTGCTTTTCCCCTGCACTTTTCATTTCTCTGGGTATGCACAGTAGCTTATTGTAATTTTCCCTCATTCTGTATGAGACCCTCATTGCATTCCAATCACAAGAGGGCTACCTAAATAGGCAGAATTTTGGCCAGCATTTGCATACTCCTGAGATAATGGCTGTCCTATTCGGAAGGCAGCTGCCCTCTGAAGTCTCTTATTTTAGTCAAGTTTGAGGGCAGTATCGCATGTATCCTTCTTGTAAACAATCTCATTATTACGTTCGACAAACATGGCGGACCAAACTGTTGCTCCGAGCTATTTGTTTCCTAGCTAACTGTCATATTTGGGATTGTAGATTCTCATAAGTCTATATAACGTAACCTCACAGCTTACATATCTAACTTATGCAGCTAACTTGGTAATCACTAAGGCTAACTCGCTATTTAACCTTAGTTAGCTAGCTAGCTATGTTATTCAGCAAACAGTAGTCTAGTTGTGTTCAGTAGTCTAGTTGTGTGCAACAGCCACCGCTCGTTAAGGATTCATCCTCGGGTAAGACGATAAATTAGCAAGTAACTTGCACATCACGCTAATGTATGATGTATGATGACATTGAATGGCATCCCGAATGCAATGCCTGCTAATGTTTCCTTTTTGGTTAGAATGCTGCCCAATGAGGCAGGTACCATCGAAGGATGCCGAATGCAGATCCCATGTAGAAATCACTCACTGCACCTCTGATCATGTGTTAGCTAGCTATTTTTATAGGTCTAAAGGGCTACTTAATACTTCCTCTGCCTGTGATCCCACCCCGCAATGCTTACCTGCCCTTCTGGCAGCGTTACCACCGCAGCTCTGCACATCCCGATAATTGCCAACAAACACCAAGCTGAGCACCTCAGCTCTCGCAAAGGTAGGCACTGGCATGAAGGGAAGTGTTTGTGTGTGTGTGTAAGTATGCAAAGTCTGGGCAGCAGGTTAAAAGACAGCAGTCCTGCCTTGCATACTCATCTGAGTCTGGCACAGAGGAAAGCGTGTGTTCTATCTCTCCATAACCTGAGGGTATGGGGTGGCACAGGCAGATCTAACCATGCAGGACACACACAGTGGGTATGTGATAAGCGGCAGAAGCAGAGGGAAAGAAACAGGTCTGACCAAAAGTAAAAGTTTTTCATTCGTTTCCCTGTGGTCCCTGCTTACTCACCCACCCTCCCTCCCTCTCTTCATCCCTCCTTCCACCTCTCCATCCTCCCCGAGGAGGCGCTCCCGCTGAAATCTATTCAAATCGTATTTCCACCAGCTTTTATTGCATTTCTCATCTCCCCCATCACCACATGACAAATCACCTGAGAGGCTGAAAACACACTCGGTCCTCCCTGCCCGAATTTGGACTTGGAGAAGTAAGAAACTTTAAGCAGCTTACGCGCAACACACTTTATTTTTGTCCTTCATATCAAACTGATAAAGTCCGAGCCACTCCGCCATCACCAAGACCTTCTCTCTCCATGGCAACTCTTAAAAGTAAAAGAGATAAGACAAGAGAGGTGCTGACAGCTCCACACCTGATAGAGCCGAACACTTTTTCCACACATACGCACACGGGCACACACCCACAGGATGCACTTTTCCTAATAAAGCTGGCTATGAGAATGTCGGAAAGGATAATTAGTTTATCCCAACACATGACAGCAGCAGTGGCTGCATTGTTATTATTTCAGCAGCCGGGTTGCCGTGTCACTCGCAACACCGCAGCACCTCTGCCGACTCTCCTCTCTTCCAGCCTCGCGCCACTTGATATATTCCTAATGTTCCTTAATATTTTCATTTTGATGTAATTTGTGGCCCCGGTTTTTTAAATATCCGCTCTGTAATAATGTTTAATTTCAAGGGTCAGTCTGCCAAGGAGTATATTAAAGCTGATAAAACTCATTTTCCAAAGCTCCAATATCGCGCCCAGATCAGGTTAGGAGGCCAGCCGCTGTGAATATTTCATCTTTTATCATGCCGATAATAGGGGGATGACAGAGGCGCATTATTACAATGAGAGAATTGCTCATTTTCCAGGCAAGGGGATGGGCTGCTGGAAAGTAGGGGGCCTGGTAGTGTGTATGTGTGTGTGTGTATGTGTGTGTAGTCTCACTCAATAAAAGCCAATTCTTCCTCAGAAGAGCAAAGAGAGGAGAGTGAAGGGGGAAAAGTAGGGTGGGATGGAGGGAGGTTGAGATCGGGGGAGAGGAAGGTGGTGGCGGCAGGCAATGAGAGAAAAGCAACTTTCTCCTGTATGCATGCACACTTATTTGATTGGGATGAATAATAAATGTAGATTGGGTGGTGCAGTCAGGAGGCATGGGGAGGGGCGAGGAGAGCTGATTTGCGCAGGGCCCTTTTGAAATTAACCTCTTTAATTGAGCTATTATGAAAGAACAAAAGAGAGGTAGGGAGGGAAGGAGGAGAAAGGGTCAGAAGGAGCTCATCAGCACTCCGGGAATTGGACCTGAAAGTGGAATGACTATGCAGGCCATCTCAAGCACTCTATCCCTTAATAAATGGACCCAATCAGGAGGGTTCTGGGGGCCAGATGGGTCCTGTATGGGTCAGAGCCATTAGCCCCAGATTAGCCTGCTGATAGACCCATCACCCCACTCACTCTGCAGCCATCCTCATCATCATAACCCAATCTCAGCACACTTAGAGCCATGCCCGGGAGGGGGGGGGCAGGTGCGGCAGTCTAGAGGTTATGGAACATGTGACCAACATGTGACACCAAAGTCTAAGAAAGGAACCACAAGACCCTCCTCTGACTTCTACGTTCTGCTTGCCTTCACTCTGGCTAAAATGTAATTAATATAGATTTAGATGGGAAGAAATCTGAATGTTGTTTGCACCATAGACATAAGTATAATACTTGCATGTCTTAAATTTTGTCTGTGAAATGCTTAAAGACAAATTCCGTCGGTCAGAAGTGGCCCTGAGGACTGGAATCTCTATCTTCATGGGAAAGCTGGGATTGCCACAGGTAGCCATGTTCTACACATGTAGGCTACCTGTCTTTAACAGCAGGAGATGCAAGAGTAAAGCAGAGCCATCAAATCATTCACACAGCCCCCCCTCCTTTCTCTCTGTGAAGTAATCAATGCAGTAGGCTTTTGAAACAGAACCGGGATACTCTATCAACCCCCTCCTGTGCTCATGCAAATATTAAAGTGCCTCTCCTAAGTGTCATGAAACATCTAGTGCTTCACTCAGTTCTAGAGTATCACATTGTGCAAAAGGAATTGACATAAAATATTCTGTGATCCAAGTTAAAAATTGCAAGCAAATGTTAATGCAAACTCAGAACACAGACTACTACTTGGGTACTGCAACATAACTTGTATACTTAGTCAAGGGGAGTAATTTTGAGTTGGTATGTACACAACATACTGTAGAAAATTAGGAGCTGCACTGTTACTGTAACTGTAACTTATCGTGTCTCAACGTTTTATTCTCATCCCGGTGATTGGCTAATTGTTCCAACCAACAGAGTAAATTCTCATCCTAAGCAAAACAAATCAACGTGTCTACCCAAATTCTAAAAATATATTTCAGTTATCTGTTTGGGCATTTTTAATTGTCATTGGCATGTCCCCAAACTCGCCACCATTGCATCATTTGCAGGTCTTACAGGTCGGACTTTGTGGCACGAGGATTCAGGTATTGGTCAATAATCTCACATGTTAGACAACATCTAGCCCTAGAGATTCCAAAACCTAGTGCATCCAGGCCAAACGGAGGGCCGTGACAGCATACACACCTCAGCATGAGTGGCAGGAGGAGAGCACACAACTATAGAGCACTGAGATGAGTGACAGAGAAGCAGGAGGATGAGAAAGAGAGGGGAGAAGAGGGGGCTCAGAGGGCACTGGGGTCACCCGCTACACAGCCGGGCATGAGGGGATGCCAACGTCCATCCCCAAAACCCCCCACTGGGGGAAGAGAGAAGGGGGAGAGGAGCCGGCAGACTGAGGCACCTTGGGGAGCAGGAGAGGAAGAGCCATGCACCATGTCTCCTGCTCCTGTTGTTTCCTCATTTGATTTTGATGAATAATACATGGAGGGGTGGGGGGCTGGAGGGGGGCTTAGTCTTAAAGGGGCATTGCCACAGTGGGAGTCATTACTGAGCACAACTCACTGATGAGAGAGGGAGAGAGAAAGAGAGCGAGGAAGAAGGGTAAAAACAAACAAGAGAAAAAAGACAGACTGAAAAGCTCTTTGAATCTTCTTCAAACACCCCAGACATGCTTCATTTTACATATCTTTTCCCCCTCTGTGTTTTAATAAACAAAATCAGTTTGCTGTTTTGGTAATATATTTTTTCCTTTATTAACGATGCTTATTCCTCACACTGTACAACATTACCTATAACAAGATATTTCCCATATTCCAATTACCAAAAGAATAATAAGAAGTGCTGAAATACATATGATTGCATTTAGTGCATAATTCAAATATGTTAGGGAAATTAAAGCTTTAATACTGTTTATACTCCTCAGAGGTTCTGCACTGTTACCTCATATGGTTTTAAAAGTGGCTATTGGGAAAAGAGAAAAGATCTACCTCAGATTTAATATGTGTATGGACAGAAAAGCCAGTGTTGATCAAAGTTCAGCTTGAAAATAAGATTAACTTTGCAAGTTATAAAACACGTGAGAGAATCCAAGTAAACAGCAGCAGATGAGGCAAAGCTCTGGATCAAGTGCTCCTTAACAGGTCGTTTGTGAATCACAAATATGCATTGTCCCATAGGAGCGGGTATTAACTTACTGAGGGCACATTCAAGACCTTGCCTTCTTCATGCATACTCAATAGATTGTTAAAAAAGGAGACCTAGGAAACTAAAAAGAATAAGAGCGCGATAGAAACAAGAGTGGATGGTGAGACAGAAAGAAAGGAGAAGGGGTGAATGAATAATAAGTATGAGAGAGCACAAGGAAAAATAGGGATAGCAAGAGGAAAAAGAGTGAAAGACACAGAGTCGGCAGAGCTCTGCGAGGCGATGCGGCAGGCACAGTGCTAGGTGTTATCAGTCATTGGGATTGGGAATTACAGCATGACGGATGGGGCCCCGCGGGCCACGGCGCCGCTCCTCCGCGCTTATTACGCCCGCTTTTAAGTGGGAGTTGATTTAGCTTAAATAGGTTGTTTCATAAGGAGAAGACACCAGCGCTGTCACCGCGCCTCGGCTCGCTCATGCTGTAAGCCGCCACTTTAATTGAATAATGCCTTCTCTACATACCTATTAGGGCGCTTAGCTACATACCATGCCCCCATAATTGCTTATACAACCCAGCTAATTCTACTGCCACCCCGTCCTTCAGTCTCACTGCGTGCAATATTTCATGCAGTTAACAGAGAATGTGCTAGCACGGATAAAGACTGCGGGTTTAAAGGGTTATCGGGTCCACGCAGTGCCGTGTTGTCTTTTATTTGGCTTCTGTAATTATTCACGTAATTATTAAGCAGCAGTTTATCTGTTTTTTAGGATTTTATTAATTTGCATATGGGAGCAATTTCATGGTGCTTTTACGCATATCATTAGGGTCACATAATTCAGAAGGCATTGTTATAGTGCTTGTAAAACGGAGGCAAATGAGGTTTTAACATTAGCGAGCAGAGCAGCTGATAAGATGTTTTAATGTAATGGATACAAAACACCCAGCATATAAAATATCTATTTACCATATACAGATTATTTAGAATTGCAACATGTAATTAAAAGGTGCGTGCAAAATGAAAAACCAATTAATACAATTCCCAATACAGCATGCACGTCATGCAGTACTTATAGGGAATAAATGGCAGTGTTAGAAGAGCTATACATTAGAGCTTAGACAATGTGAGTTTTACTGGCAAAGGCAGAGGTGTGTACTCAGTATTTACACTAGGGACATGTAATGGCTTCACTACCATGTGTATTCCCCTACAGTTAACCACTGCTTACTGTTGTCACAAGGAATTCCCATCATGATCCATCAGTCAGAAGAGACAATCTGTCAATTTGAGAATGAATATGTCTGTGTTGTGTCTCTCTACTGATTCGTGCTGTCCCATCAAATTTCATTTGTGACTGTGATAAGGATGGGAGCCTTTTGTTGAGAATCTCTTAGCACTAACATTTTTCCAGTTATATTAATTGTAGGTTTTCACTGAAATATGAGGTAGGGCCTGAGCAATCGTGTATATCACCAGTCAAAAACACAACACTGCATCTCCCCCATCTAGCACTTCTTACAGGTCAACCAACACATGACCCAAAATGTAATGTTGCCAAACCCTGGCACTAACTCAAAGTTGCACTTTTACAACGTGATCCACTGGCTTGCATCACTTCACAGCCATATAGGCTGCAGTCACATTGCTGATGAGGTCA
Source organism: Olivaichthys viedmensis (assembly GCA_028565825.1). Classification (NCBI taxonomy): domain Eukaryota; kingdom Metazoa; phylum Chordata; class Actinopteri; order Siluriformes; family Diplomystidae; genus Olivaichthys; species Olivaichthys viedmensis. The sequence continues at coordinate 13,379,476 of JAOUQW010000042.1, read as the reverse complement.
CACAACTTGTAAACAAGCTGAAATCCAGTTCCCGTTTACAGAAAAAGTTGGCTTTAATTGCTGATGCAATAACCCAGAACAAACTGAGGTGTGCAGGCAGCATTGCGGCATTTAGAAATTGTGCCAACCCACTCGAAACAAGTACAAGACTAAGTGGAACTGTGCCAACGGCTCATACACACTCACACTCAGGCGACGGCAAGTATATTGCCAGTCATATTCAAACAAGATCATTTTTCATGAAAAAATGCCCAGACATTTGTGCACGCACACACTCATACACACACACACACACACACTCACACACACACTCTCGCATACAGTATATGCACCATCCCGCACACCGCCGGTCCAGGCTATCTGAGGTGCCCTCTGGTTTGGGGTGATTGATGATGCCGATTGAGAGGCAGATCATTTGGGTGCCTCTCTCTACCAAGGACGTAAATCACCGCAGCCTGTGCTAATGATTTTTCCCTGGTCCATTTGGCAGAATCCCCAATAACCTATCGAGTCTTGTATGGGGACAAAAATCAATAAAGTCAAATAATGATTTTAGTTAACCACTTTTTCAAGGATCTACAGCCATTTTTTCAAGGTTGAGAGGAAAAAAGCTGGAGAGTGTCAGCTCGTCTTAGACAGCTTGTTCTTTTGTCGGATAAAAGACAGAAGTCATGAAGGAGGACTATAGGTGAAAAGTCTAAAGGGCCATAGAGATTATGATACACAGTGGCTCTTTTTGTGTCTGACTGGTGCTAACAGGTGATAAACGAGGAGGGCTATGGCCACTACAGGGCCTGAGGGGTAACCCATTTCAACTTTCCATTAAAATGTTCACCTCTAGCCAAACGCTGATTTGCCTAATTTATAATGACATTATTGACTAATTAATGGCACCTTTTCAAAAAGTCCCCTCCTATATGTGGCTGGAAATATTCAAATGTTTTATGAAGGTTATCACATTTGTTAAAATTTTCACCGCCAACTGACCAGACACGTCTATGCATGTCCAGTATTGGGTCAGCCTCGTCTGACTTAAATTGGCCGATAAAAAGACACGTTATTCATCCATTTTAGGTCAGTTCTGGCCGTTAAATAAACATCCTTTTATTGATCACTATTAAGTTTGACGCCTTGTATTCAACCACAAGGTTCAATTGTCTTTTCTGGGTCATCATAATATATATTAAAATCTTTTACTTTGGATAAAACCTAGATGTCCCTAGATTTTGTCAAAGACGTTTTTTTCACATGTTTTAAACACCTTTCTGCTGACTGAATTTTTGCCCATAAATTATCTCATATTTGCACATGACTAAAGGTCACCAGTGATTATATAGCACCAATCACAGAATTCCTGATACCATATAATACTAAAGAGTACATTGCAAACATGTTCTTTTTACAAATATGTAATTGGCATGTGTTATTGGATGTAGAAATACAACCATATTCAATAGCCTTGAGTTTGCTGGTCATTTGGAGATGGTAGGCAGTTTCATCACCATGAATTTCATCACTATATGAAGATATACTGTAAAAAAGAAAAAGAATGTGATAAACTATGTGACCTGGCACACAGAATTCTGGGAATCAATGGCATTTGCTGTATGTAATGCTTTCCCAGACAACCAAAACATTTTACCTAACACAGAATCACCTCAACTACCACCAATGTGCATCACCCATGGGAATGTCAGCAAACGTACACTGCTATGCTCATTATCACCTTCCTGCTGGGTAGGAATGAAGTAGCCAAGTTATAAACAAGGGACTGTTATGAGGTCATTAATGAGTTTCACATTGACATCTGTTCCAGTAGAATTTCACTGTGGATGTGAGGACAGAATGTGTGTCTGATTGTATACACTGATTGTATTATCTACAGCTGAATTAAGCTTGGCACATAGCAGTAAAGCTCACCTCACCACATCGCTGAGGCTATTTGATTGATTAGAAGAATATAACTCTGGCCATGAGCATATTGAGGCCAAGAAGAGGCCATGATCAGAAGAGTCAAAGAGGAAATATATTGTAGGTGGAGACACTTTTCGAAATGGTTAAGAACATTTAAGGTAAAACAAAGGTTATAGAGAGCCGGTCAGTACTTTATATCCAAACTAAAAACTGAAAATAATTTTTCACACCATACTCTTCTTACAACTACAAAGTCAAGTTTGAATGTGGGAAAAGTGTGGGAAGATTTCTGATACAACATACACAGTAAAATGTGTGTGTGTGTGTGTGTGTGTGTGTGTGTGTGTGTGTGTGTGTGTGATGCCCTGCGATGGACTGGCGACCGATCCGGGGTGTATCCCTGCGGTTACTGAAGATGAATGAATTTCTCAGCTAAAAGATATTTGCAAAAATGATGAATGCACGCTATCTAACAAAAATGTATCCATTTGTATATTCAACCGATTATTCATCCATGATACTACTCATTTAGTACCCATTAAGACTTTTTTTTCCCGCAATTCCAAACAGGAAAGTGTGTGTGATTAATATGCACTCACTAGAATAATCTGTATTTGCTTGTATATATAAATTAGACTGTAAATTATGAATGAACTTGTTCAGTAATTTTCTGAAAGTTTTTAGGATTTGTGCTTTTTGTATTGCTTGGGATTTTAAAAAAAAATCTCATTTCCAAGAAGATTATTCCATTTATGGATCAATAAAGTATAAGAATACCATGGCATACCATATCATAAGCAATAAGCAATGACAGGTTCACACCATCAAGCTCATACTAAGATATCTCCTGCCCATGATAATGACTGCCCTCATCTCATCAGAGAAAGAGCACCCATGTGTGAAAGTCAATCCACTGCCTGTGTGTGTTTTATTTATTCATTAGTGACGTGAAGCATGAGAGGGATTCAAGAGGTTCCATTCAAATAAGCTCACTGTCCCCAGAGCAGGGCTGTGAGCTGTTTGCAAGTGTGTGTGTTGAGTGGGGGGTGGCTGGATGGATGGAGTACTTTCTTTTAATTTGGAAGCCCTTAGGGGAAATGTGCACATGCAATTACAACAGCCATCAGTGAAGGGGGTGAGAAGAGAGGGGCAATGAATGGAAAAAGTAACAATGATGAAGAAAGAGATGAGATGATTTGGGATATTACCATTGCCTCTCCCCTCTCTCACTCTCCGCACACACACTCACACACATACACACACTCCTCCCATTCCTCTCTCATTCCTGGGAAAAGATAAATGTAAGTAATATGGCTGTAATCCATTATGGCTAACTGACAGCATGAATACGGGTGATCAGTTTGTGGGGGGCTCATCATCATCGCCCAATTATCATCTTATTACAGGCACTAAGTGGCCTAATATCAGGGTCACTGCCCCTCATTTCAGAGGAAAAAAAATTGTTAACCTCTCTAATGGTGATACACAGACACCATTTAGAAAACCCTGAGGGAAACCCGTGCAGTAATCAGTGAGAACTTTGACAGCACAATATGGCTGCCTTTAAAAAGTTTATGTCTTTTCTGTGGTCATTCTCAGACATGCAGCGCAAACAGCACTCCAAACACTCCAGTAAAAAAAGTGAGTGGTTAAATGAGCACAATAAAAGGATGACAGAAAAGCAGAGATGTTGAAGATGGTGTTCATTATCAACTGGATGCCTTTAGTGTCCAAACCATTAGATACGTTTTTACCTCTATAGGACAAACATGTCGAACTTTATCTGTCACATTTTAGTATGGACTTAACCTAGAAGCATTTTAACCTAGAAAATAAATATGGACAAATATTTTATCTGAAGTGATGATATAATATTTTACAAGATCCACATTCAAAGCAATTGTTCAATTCCCAAAATGTATATCAAGTTTCAGAAGGGGGAATAAAGGACAATAAATCCCTCCTCTATTTCAGAGGTTGGCTCTTCATTTTACACTTTCTCCTGTTCCTCTCCACTCTGAGCTGATATTGACATAGTCATCGCTAAGGGCAGAATAGGTTTGAGAGGGAAATACCCTTAAGTAAATTTTAAGCCTCTGCAGACACTCCAGATTCAATCACAATCTTACTTGTCCATTCTATTTTTTCTCAGTAAAATCTTTTCGATTCAGCTCTTCTCATCTCTTCTCTCCTGACAATTTCATCACTGCTCCCTCTGGTCCACATACTGGGCAAACCAGCCTGCTAACATACAAGAGGCTAAAATCTGTTTTAGGCCAAATGCTTTGTTAAATGGACAGCTTTATCTGACAAGAGTAATGGTCCATTTGGATAAAAGAGAAGGAAAGATGCAGATCTAGCCTAGAAGGCAAATAACTATAACATATAACACCCTACTTTAAGCAGGACCTGGTCCTTCTAATAATGCTAATAATGTTATCACTGAGGTTTTACATTCACTTCTCATCCTCTTTCTTCACCTTAAGCATTCTTTTTCTCTTCCGCTCTCTTTTCCACTCCAGTTTTCCACAGATGTATAGTTACCGATCCTGCTGCCCTTTGCTTTAGTATGGTCTATTACATATTATGGTGTAAAGCAAAGAACTTTCATGCACTAATGTAAGTATTGTAAGTATCTTTTCTGCAGTTTCAGAAACCCACATTGTATTCTATAATTGTACTCTGTGGTGTTGATAAAATTCAATGGAGTCTGAAAATGTGCTCATTCTTATTTAGCCTTCTATTTAAAAATGGCATGAAATTAATGAGATATATATAATACTATGATGTCGGATCCTTCAAAATATTTCCTGGAACGCATATGGTCAAAATCAGATATTTCTCCACAATAGGATCCGGCAGGATCTGCCTCAGAATAAACACTGATCTGATCTGTTTAGCAGTTTATTGCATGATCTATTTTCTGGATTATTGGATGATCTGACATGAAATATTTGTTTGTCTAAAGTAGCTAGGGGGAGAGCGCAAAAGCTAAGATGGGCAGAGATGTGCATCTGTTACCATCAAAAGATGCACGTCTCTGTGCGTAGGAGGGGTGGACACAGTAAGGCACGAACTCGGTCAACCAAATAGCTGATTGAATCAAGTAAGTTATAACGTAACTACAAACAAATCATATCTATACTACCTACTCTACAGAGTACTTTAATGAAAACTGGTAGTACATAATTAGAGAAACACTGGCTAGCAAACATTAGCCTAACTAGGTGTAAACATTTAAATGTATTGTTGCCAATTATTAATAGGTCAGCACTGAAGAGCTAGGGAATTAATATAATGGGAATTAATATTTATACACATGACAATCACTTAAACTCAATTTTAATAAAGGAGAAGTTATTGCCATTTGCCTTAGTAGGGTAGTAACACATGATCTCACGAGTTACGATTGCCAAGTCATTAACACAAGCCAACTAGTATTAAAAGTCCCGATTGGTTAAGCCTACAGTAAGGGTTGGGATTATAGCTTTTTTAAATGCCTTCATTTATATGAAATCCAACAAAATCACTCTTATTCAGTAGGATTCCTTTAACTTTACATGATATTGAGCTGAAAATGATCAAAGTTGACAGAAACATCCTTCTAAATGAGCTTTGTATTTAATGTGTGATTACTGAACTACTTACACTTCTTTTTACATTATAAAGGAAAATGTTATTAAAATGTTTTTATGCCAGACATTTTAGAGTAATTTTGCTCAGATGGAGATGGGATTGAAAGGCTATTCCAAGATCAACTCAAGCAGCAAAAAAATCACATAACCAGTTACATGAAAAGCAAGCAAACCCACTCTTCCGGTTGCATTCTAAAGATATTCTAATGGAAAGACGGCCAGAAACACAAAACAACCTCATGAATCGGAATGGCTGGCATGCAGAATGCCAATGCGTCATTCCTCTCCAGCCGCAACCAATTTATATTTTCCATACGAGGCCTTAAATGACGAAAAGAAGTCATAGTGTGCCCTCCCATACTGCGCTGGTTCCCCCCAGGAGACAGGCTTGGTCAAAAGTCAAGGCAATTCGAATTCCTCTCCTCTCCACCTCAGCAGTACTGCACCTGTATACAGCCACCCTCCGGTGCTTTACTGGGCAAACTTCTCCTCCCTCCCAAAGAGAGATGCTCAACTATTTTAAATGGTAATTACCACAGCATTTTGGGCTGTCTGGAGCCTGTCACAATGCAGAGAGAAAGAGAGAGAGAGATGAAAAAAGGGGTAAAAAGTTCTATGTAAATGAAACTTGAATATAGAGGGGATGAGTGTGTGGAAGGGGTGTATAATATGGTGAGTTGACCTGCAGGTCATGTGTTTGGGGATGAAGTTTGGGGATGGGGAGGTGAGAAAGGGTCACTGTCAGCGCAGTGGTCATGATTATTTACAGAGAGGTCACTCTCCACAAGAGAACGGAGGTGAGCAAGGGTGGAGAGAGCAGAAGAGAGGGACTGAGAGGAAAGAAAAGTGTGGTAATGATGTATCTCTTTCTCACACACATGCGCACACACACACCCACACACCCACAAACGCACAAGCAGGCTTCCATGTTATAATAAAGGAAATTTTGGTAATAATTAGGGATTTTAATATGGTGTAGTCTGTGATGTAAACTATATCCTACAGTGGAGAAATTAGTATAGACTGTCCCATCATGCACTTTGCTGAGGCTTAGCAAAGATCTTCTTTATAGAATGGTGGCATGCTAAAACCCGCGCATAGCCAGTCCCCCCTGATGTAATTCTTATAGTGAGCTAACTATCTAGGTTATATAGGAAATGTATAACTACCGATGTTATATCCTTCTGTGTAACGACTTATTTAACACCTTTTTTAATTTTATAGAGTGATGGGTAACTAACAAGCTAGCTAGCTATTTAGCTATTTATGTTTAGCTACACCATTAAAGCAATCTCGTTGTGACAGCAGAGAGTATATTTCTTTCGTCCTACCGATGAGAGAAAGTAGCTGCCACGCGTGTGTTGTTCGGCGCGTTGCTTCACTATACTGACCCACCATTTACGCTGGTATTGCACCACTTTCTGCCGTCGTCGTGATTGTTGTCATGAGCTGACTCTCAAATCGATCCAGAAGATTAGTACATAAAATAGACTTTTCAGTAGGTTTGTAGGCTTCATGAGTTTTTTTTATTCAAACACTAACCATAGGAAAACCAGTTATTGTTAATACTTCAAAACTGTCTAGAATAGTACATAAGTATGAGATTTGAGACACAGCTGTAGTTTGTTCAGTCTTCTAATTTTTGGACACACACAATCAACGCGCCGAATGAACGCAGAATACACGCTGCATCCATCTTGCGTACGCATAGTTA
>JAOUQW010000042.1:13324435-13334536 GCA_028565825.1 Olivaichthys viedmensis | reverse complement strand
CTTTATGTAGTCCTGTATAGCGTGCTGCTGTATTGTTGTGTTGCACCATGGTCCTGTAGAAACGACATTTCATTTCACTGTATACGAGGTATATGGAGAAATGACAATAAAAACCTACTTGAACGTGAACTTGAAACAACCAGCAACTCGCATAAAAACAACCAACACAAACACCCCATCCCAAAATGATGTAAAGGTTAGTCCCTTGCTTCACTTCCAGAGTACTGCTTAGTACTCCTCTTTTTTTTTTTTTTTAAATCAGTAAATAAGTTAGCCTTGTTTCTCAGCTAGGCCTCAATGTAAAAATGAGGTAAACAGCAATAATGGGATTGCTGACAGATTCTGGACGTTAAATGTAGAAACAGCTAATATAGACATCATGTCAATACCGGTTTACATCTTCACTATGGTAACTTAAAGGACTTCTTTTTTTCCTCTTTTCTTTTTTTAGTTAACCTTTTAGTTTGTGTCATCAACTGAATTCTGGACATCAGTCCAGAGACCTTCTGATTGTTTAGCTAAATAGCACCTTTGCTAACACAGCACGTCTATGGTGTCTATGGCTGAATCCCAATTGGCTGCCTACTCCCTATAGAAGTACACTACGTTGCGCATTAAATGATAGCCTCGACAATCCACGCAGTGGGCTACATGGCCCACGGAGAGCCATTTGGGACTCAAGTCCTGCCTGAAAGCCTACGACTGGATGGAGGTGGAGATTAGCCTTGATGGGGGGGAAAAAAATCTGACCCGACTCATTTTCATTTTCACTCATACCTTCTGAATGGAGGACTTCCCGCTCCTTCGCAAGCCCATCAGCAGTATTCTCGGCTTGCTGTCGGATGGTGCTGGACTGTCCTCCATGTCGGTCTCCTCTTCTCCATAGCCGAAATCTTTGGGGAACGAGTCGGCCACCCCGTAGCTATCTGCCAGCGCTTCCCCGTACTGAATCGACATCTTGACCCAAACGACGCTTTCTTCCCCCAAACCCCCCCCCAAACCCTTTACTCTGGAGTGATGTGCTTTCAAACACGGCTGTCGTACATCCAATACACATTCAATGTACCATGAACAAGCACAGAATGCCCGCTGTCTATTAATAGAGAACAAAGTCGATCAGCAACATTCGTCTTCCCCAATGTTTCTCCCGTAGCGAAAGCGTCACTTTAGTCCCGCCCCTACTCGCTTATTGGACAAAAGGCTGGCTAGTTGCGTAGCCATTGGTGGAACGCGATGTCAGTCTTTAAGGAGGCCGAGGATGCGGGGAGATCCGTTAGAGTCATGTGCTTGACAGTCACCTGACTGCACTGGCGTGCACGCGGAAATGCAGTGTTCAAGACGCCTGCCTTGTCTTTTTCAGTTTTCGGATGGAAAAAAAAAAACTAAAACATAGACGTATAACTGACACATGATCAGATCAGAGTTAAAAAAAAAAAAAGAAGAAGAAAGAAGACAAAAACAAGGTAAAGAAAGTGTAACATAAGTTTAGGATTTGGGAAGTATAATGTCTGGCCTCTTATTAAAAAAACTTATTTTAATAACTTGAAATCGTATGTGATCACACTCCTTACAGTTGACAATCTATAGTGCATTAAAAGAGGTACCACCTTGTTTGGTGTAAAGAATACATCAGCAAGCACTAAACAATAAAACAATCCCTCCAATTTAAAGCAAGTGCACTCTGGATCTAAGATAAATAAATAAAAGAATATATACACCAAATACAAAATATATACTCTCTCTCTCTCTATAATATAATCTTATATATCTATATTTATGTATAAATTATTGGATACAATGTCAGTGTATCCAATGTCTGACATACACCTACCACAAATATTACTCTTGGGACAGCTGTGAATTGCCTAACACACAATTTTTAACCCAGAATCTGGAAGGAGTAAGCAGATTTTAGCTTTGAGCTTTTAAAAAAATAATAATATTTTTGACCTGGTGAACTGCAGGTTCCAGCAGCGATAATTTTTTGAGTTACGTTCTGAGAGACAGGAATACACTATTGCCTTATCTTTTAACGAATTATGAGAATTAGCTGAATTCTGCGCCTGAGTGTACTTCGTTGTCAACTGATCTATTAACTCCCCTGGAAAGGAAAATGTGGTGTTTCCAGTGTCTTTCTTTCTGGACATTCTTTAATAGTTTGCATTGAGATTCAGAATTAAGGCTAGGATGGACCTTGTATGCCGTGGGCAGTTCCCATTGCCTCCCATCAAGATTCAAATGAATCTTAAACTACATTTAAGCAAAGGCATCTTAAACTATGTTCGAATGCACCAACAAAGGAACACCACCGTAATTCAAATTGAAATCTCAGATTATATTTTCTTGCTAGTGGTCCTGACTCATAATCACTGTTGCATTTTTCACAATGAAGATATAAAAAGAATGGGGTGAATGTTATCATAGCTTGGATATCTAGATAAATAGAATGTTACTTTCTTACTATTTCTGGGTATGTACGTTATCATTGTAAATAGTGTTACTTGTGTCTATTCTCTCTATTTGAGGTGACAATATGCATGGGAAAAAATTAATTGCGGCTCCATTATGATTGTCTGAGTTCTTTCTGAGTTCTTTGTTCATTTGTGCTCACATTTGCCTTGTTCACAATCTGATTATGCATTCTCTTACTGGTTCACAGGTAACTTCGCTGCTATGATTCTTGACACTTTTTGTCGCCTAAAGTGTGCCACATGCCCTTTTAGACTATAAAGGACTTTGTCAGTCTAGCTGTCTTACTCTAGGGATCTGCTTTGTGTGGCCTTTGATAAGAAGGATACAATCTACAATTAAACAACGACAAATAAAGGCGAACTTCGCTTCAGTTTTGTTGCTCGGTGCACAAAATTATGATCGGGGGAGAGGTGAGGCCTAAGCCGGAGCAGGAATTGAGGAGAACATGAGCCAAATAGGAGGGTTCTGTTGCCTCCAGGGTAACTAAAGAATTCATCAGAAAAAAAAGATGTACATTTGTGGATTTGTGGCCTAGCCAATCTCCCAGTTATATCCAACACCCTTTCACATAAAGAGGAACACTGTGGGGAAATACAGTGTACACAATATTATTGTCTTCTTTAAAAAATCTCAAAAGTGGTTACTTAACAAGAGAGGTCAGAAAAGTAACTTTAACAAGCTTGAAAGATTTGCCTCCGTCAGCCATTACTTTAATGAATACAACGATCAATATTAAGTGTTAAAACGTCTGACTCAGAAAAGGCAGCCACGTGGGGTTGGAAAACTCATATCTTATCTGCTAGTTGTTTGTTTGTATGAAATAATGTTTTCAGTGTGGCATAAAAGTGTAGCCATTGCTGTCCACGGGGTGGTGCTGTTCCCTAGTCTATGACATTTCAGATGTTAGTGATGGAAAGAAAAAGATTTCAAGATCTTATGCAGTGAAGTCTGTACTTAATGAATACAAACATTTACTTATTAGTGCTACTTATACCTCCATCCTGATTTTCACATAAAACTGGTAGGCTCAGACTCACATGCATTCAGTGGACTCATGGCATTACGTTTTGTGTGCTTATACTATAAAATGTGTCTGCTGTCACAGAATGATGAGCAAACCTGTGTAATATTTGTATATGAAATTGTTTAGCCTACTTGAATCACAAATTCTGTTGCCTATAATAGTGTTCTATATAGTGCTCCCGGTTTTCCAATGTAGGGAATAGTGATTGGGGGATCATTTCAAACACGGCACAAGTTTTGGATCTAGTCCAATAAGAAAATAGATTTTGGCATGACATTTTTTATGTTTATTTTTCACCCAATGCTCATATGGGCAATGTTGATTGCGAATGGACAGCTCCTAAGTGCTTCCAAAGGGATTTCAGCCAACAGTTTGACCATATGTGTATTCTACAGATTTTTGTACAGGAATGTCTTGGACAATATGGGGCTTCTGTGAAAAAACTGATACCCAGAATGCAAAGTTATTCAGCGTGTTCAACTGTAATGTGAGAATTCATGAATGTCACTTAAAGTTCTCTGTAACATACAGCTATTCATTTCAATGTAGCCATTTTTATTTTTATCTTATTTAAGACATTGGAAGAAGGAAAAGAATAGGCTACATCATGTCACTAAATGTTGACAGAGGCTAAACATTTAAAGAGATTGTGAAAGTCAATGAGGGAGAAGAGAATCAGGAGAAGCTATATGTGGCCATGCCAAATTTACTGCTCCTCCATCATTCCTGAGAGACTTACAGGCAAATTTGCATACACTTAGGTTGTCACGATTAGCGGCGGAGCAACGGACACAAGCGCAAAGCCACTTGAGACATATAACATTTATTCACACAGACTCAGGCTGGGTTTAAACATACACTAAACATATAAGCTACACGACATCAAACAGCATGACAGACAAACAATAAAGGATAAACTAAACGGAAACAAGGAGGGCTTAAATAGGGACACTGATTACATACAAACGACACACGTGGACAGGATAACATCACGGGACAAGGGCCACTTAAATAGACAAAACAAAAGCGCGTGGTCGCGCTTTTGTTTTGTCACTCGGCAACGCTGTGTCACGCGCACGGCCGCGCGCCTGACAGAGCCCCCCCTCCCGCAGCGCCCCAAAAGGCAGTCCTGGGGGGACCCCGGGCCCCGGGCGCGTGGGGCCTACTTCCCTGTCCGGGTGGCTGCCCGAAAGGGTGGACGAAGACCTCCACGGCAACGGACACCCGGGGGCCACCCACCGCGGTGTCTGGAGGCGGAGGAACGCCCCGAAGGACGTTGTAGCGCCGCCCCCGGGCTTCAGGGACGACGGTGTTCCTCCGCCCCCCGAGCAAGGGGAGGACGTCGTAGCGCCGTCGTCCCTGAAGCCCGGGGGCGGCGCTACAACGTCCTCCCCTTGCTCAGGGGGCGGAGGAACGTCATCGTCAGCGATTGGCAGGGCGGCCGGTCGTGGCTGCCGCTGGCTTGGAGACGCCATCAAGGCGCGCATGACGTCGAGCCGGGCTCACGGCCGCGCGCGTGACATAGGTAAATTCGAGAACACTGGGAATTTATGGTGGGGAAGAAAAATATTTATTTATATTCACTGCTCGATGTTATATCACTCTCAGAAAAAAGGTATTACACTGTACCTTTCCTTGTCGCTGAAGTAGTACCCTCAAGAGTACATTTTTTGTACCTTTAGTATGTATCTTTTAACATGGAAACGGGAATATAGGGAACTCACATGTAAATTACAGTGTAAGTTATTTAAGGCACATAATTGGACCTTAAGGACCACTGTTGTACCTTTAATTTTCTTTTAGAATAAAACTTTAAAGGTACACTACATGCACCTTCCCAGGTAAAAGATACGTTCTAAAGGTATAAAAAATTTACCCTTGAGGGTACCACCTCAGCGACAAGGAAAGGTACAGTTTAGTTTTTCTGAGCATGTAGGCAGTAATTAGAGTCAGTATGGTGCTTCAGCCCTCCAGCGTTTCTTGGGGGGAAGGCTGGAGGTTGCCAGGGTCTCAGCCCGTCTCCGGCGAGCCATTGGGTGTGCTGCAAGGCCTTGTTGTTCAGAAGCAACAGGGGCAACCATTGTCAACGCAAGCGGGAGAACGTGGGTTTGGCCAACCACCTCCCACATTGGCCACTGCTGAATAGGCTCTCCTTCAGGATCCTCCCTCTGAAAACCAACAGGACAGAGTCCAATGTAAGACCTTTTGGAAGAAGAGTCCTCTTTTGCTATAGTTGTACCTGGTTGTAACATAATGGGGTTTGTGCATGTTTTCTGATTTTGGGATTCTTTTCCGTTATCTTCTTTCACCTAATTGCCATTGATTTGTTCTAATAGCCCTGAAATGGTTCTGTGAGTGTGTTCACCTGGACAGACTCAGGGGCATAGAGCTGCAGAGAAGGCACAACCTGATCACCCTCCTCCTCCAGCAGGCGCTGCTGCCTCCTGAGTTGCCTCTCAAGGTGCCTACGACAATGATGGCAGTGGGGGCATAAGGCTGCACCAGGGCTCAATGGTGCCAGGTAGTGCTGAGCAGGCAGGAAAGAATCAATGTCATCCATCAGATCTCGTCTGTGATTCTGGGACAGGTTTCTTGGTGTCTGCCGTCTAAAATCAGACAGAAGCCTTGGACGGCGTCTATGAAATGTATTAAACTCATTTCCATTTGAATCCTAGAAGGAGGAATAAAAAATATATATAGAAATATAAATCTAGTCTAGACAAGCTGACGTATATATATAAAAAAAAACAATGAAAATATAAATCTTAAAAAAATAATGTGATATATATATTTGATAAAATAAGTTTGGTTTGTTAAATCTAACATCCCAATAACACCTTTTTTCCCCTCAGAATTTCTTACCATTTGCAACACTTTTGTTATCCACCTTCCTTGGGAAAAATACTTTGTGAACCTTTGGAGATGATTGATAAGCTTTAAAAAGATGATCGCTCTCTGAAGTTGTCTTTGTGTTCTGAAGTTTTCAGAGCATAACCGGATTCAGGTTCCACTGCTCTGGATTCTAGAACTCCTCTGTGACATCATTTTCAATGACATCAAACTGAAATAAATTCATCATCACAAAGCCCTCAGACTTGCTGGTGAAGCCTCACTACGATAAGGCCACACAGACGAAACTTTCTATATATATTGTTTATATATTTTTTTTTTTAAAGTCATTTGTGCACAATAATTTCAAATGAGATTTTATGATGATTGTGAAATTATTTTAGAAACTACTTTAAATATTTCTTTAATTATTGCTGTCATGCTTCCATATACTATGTATCACAAAACATTTAAATGTAGTACTTAGTACACATTGTATCAAACGTAACATTTTATTTTTCAATAGCAACCACTGTCCAAGTTGTAGCATGCAACAGCTGATTCAGTGACCCAAGTTAACCAGTGGGCTTTTGGTGCGTTTAAACTGAAGTTCTGAATTCGTGCTTTTCGATATGGGAGGGGGGCGCTTATTAAAAAAGTTAATGTCTGAGGCTAATAATTTAGCTAGCTAGCACATAGTTACCTACCATCATTAACATTCAGTGATGGTTTCCAAATATAGGTCGATAACAAGCTAGTTACCAAATGACACCTGCCGGCCACAGCGTATGCATGAGCCAGTGCTAGGTATTATATGGCCGCTAAATCTTCCCATCCCTGTGATCTCATTTCTGCTTTTCAGTATGCCATTACATATATATTCATGCTTTCATGTCTCTCTCTTTCTCTTTTACACTCCATTGGCACACATGCACATTCACCATTTAGACTTGAATAATAAATAAATACAAATAAATATGAATAAAAAATAAATTTTCAGTAATGCTGGTCATCCAATTTCTCTATAGCAATCACAAAAGAAGGTCTTTGGAGTCAAAAATAAAATAAATTTAATAAAAACAATTCTGCTGGTAAAACATGGTGTCCCTCTTGAGTACACAAATGGTACAATGATAGAAAGTATCACTTTGAACACATATTATCTTAAATCTGGGATTTTGGTGGTTGGTCTTTAGTTGTAAATTGCCTTGCAGTAAAGAAAAAAAGCATTAGTTCTAAATTCACAAAGTTTCACATTAGTTCAGAATTCACAAAGTTTCACATTAGTTCAGAATTCACAAACTGTTTCACATTAGTTCAGAATTTACAAACTGGTACCCATTAGGCATTGTAACAGCACCGTGCCAAGCTGCAGCTGAGGGCCATAAGTTCTTAAGCACCATTAATTAAGCTGTGGTCAAAATCCTCACACCAGAAATCAGTCAATAAGGATTTATCATTGAAAATATGTAGGCTACAAGTACCTGCAGTCCAATGTTAACAATGTCCCACTTTCCAATGGCTAAAGCTCCAAATAGCATTCCAGCTGTGGTGCTTATGGTTCCTGCCCATGAGGAGCACTGAACTGCTACAGCTGCAGCTGCCCCCAGAGACAACCCAGCTGCCCCTAGAGCCCCCAGCAACGCCCCTGTCACACCACCAAGCCCGAGAGCTACTGACGAGGCTTCAACTATTGAAAGAAGAGCTACTGTTGTCACAGATGCTCCCACTATGACTTTATCCAACACCCTTTGATCCAGTGGACCTCCAACAGTGGCTCCTAAAGCGATCTGGCACATTTTGGACACAAAGAACCCTGCTGCTAAGGCCTCTAGTGAAGATTTGTGGTCCATCCTAGCTGTGATGTTCTCCTTACTTAGCACCTGTCCTGCTTTCCGCATCCTTACAGACATCTCTAGTACCTCCTGTCCTGCGTGCACCGTGAGCACAGCAATTGCGAATGTGGCAAACATTCCCATGCAGGCTGTAAACATCCAGAAGTTTAAATGCATCGACCTCATTAACACGAATGCCATGCCGAGGACTAGGGCTAACAGGACAACAAAAACGAATCTGTAGTCTCCAAATCCAAAGATCCCAAAGCCAGCAGTCACAGCTGCAGTCACCATCATTGGAATGCTGGAGAAGGCCAGAAACTCCACATATTTGGCTACAACTTTGGTCAGACGCTCCTGAATAGTCCACTGATCCAATGTCAGCTCTATTGCTTTTTTTTGCAGCTTCTCTATTTCCTCTCTCTTCTGTCGCTGTCGCTCCCAAGCAGCTCTGTACTTCTGCGCATCTTCTGCTTCAATATTTTGCGCTGTCTCAAACGCTACGATCTTATGTTCAATCTCCACCGTCACTTTCTCTCTCTGCTCAGCCTCCAAAGCTTCCAGTCTCTTGTGGCCTTGCTCCTCAGCCTGAGCAGCGAGCCGCAGGATGCCACAGCACACCCATTCTTTGAATGCCAGCTGTACAATGACATGAATGAATGCTTTTAGCACAGTGAATATCCCCAGAGCCCAGAGTAAGGCCACAACCCCAGACCTCATGATGTGTTTCTCTATGATAGCCCCAAGCACTGCTCCACAGGATGTTGTGCTAAGGGCTGCAGCTAGCCCAGTTGCAATCCACAGAAATCCGCCCATAGACTCATGCCTCTTTAGCCTTATGAGCAGCAAAGCAACTAAAGCAGCCACAGTTACTCCTGCTGCAGCTGCTGTCATTGCTGTGGTTATTGCAGTTGCTCCCAGTAGAGTCCCCAAGCCCAGTGGACCCACAGTCCTCACTCCGTCGGTGACTGGTTTCAGTAGTGAGCCTGAGATAATCTCAGTCATGGCCTGGTTTACTGGAGTCACTGTGGCTCCTAATGCGCATCCTCCCACTGCTCCCAGCACAAAGCCAATAGCTCCTTCCCTCACCGGGCTCTTGTTATCTGATAACAAAAGAGAGCAGGGTGTAAAAGGTAAATTATGACAGTCAAAGAGGATAGTATGTTATATTTTACATATATTGCTATTCTGTGACAGTGCTAATACTAAAATACTCAGAACAACTATTTTCACGTAAAAAAGCCTTTTCTATACTGAAGTCCTAATTTTTTCAAATCACTTCTAAAAAAACACAGCTTAGTTTTTTACAAAAAGTAATGTAACATGAGCTCAACTTCATTTTTTGGCAAGCAAAATACAAGTATTATTTCTATTAATGACAGGATATGTACACTCATTTGCTAGTTTATTACACAAACCTAGCGTATACCTACATTTATTGGCCCCTTTATCAGATGCATCTACCATATAGGTGTACTTTGTTGGTGTACAAACGCTGACTATAGCTCATCTGTTGCTATGTACAATTTGTCAGCCCCCCTTTACCTCGTCCATCAATGGAAAGGGACAACCATAGGACCACAACTGACTGGATATTTTCGGGTGGTAGACCATTCTCAGCACAGCAGTGACACTGGCATGGTAGTGGAATCTCAGTGGGTGTTGCAGTGGTACAAGTATATCAGGCACAACAGCATTGTTGGAATTTTTAAGCCCTGTGTTTCTTACTGGCCACTTTATTAGAAACACCTACCTTGTTAGTCATTACTGTCAGTTTCTATAAGACTTCTGAGTAACATAATGGCAATGAAGAAATCAGTTAGAGGGTAAAGTAATCATTTATTTTACCAGCAAAGTCACTCAGGTATACAGTCGTGGCCAAAAGTTTTGAGAATGACACAAATATTAATTTTCACAAAGTCTGCTGCCTCAGTTTTTATG
>JAOUQW010000042.1:13283966-13300519 GCA_028565825.1 Olivaichthys viedmensis | reverse complement strand
AGGATTCATAATTACGTGTACACAGATATTCTGTCAGGAACTAGGCTACTGTACATCAAAAACATATTTTGCTACACATTACAGAATGTTGGCATGTAATAACATTATTGATTGTAATTCATTCCTTTAAATAAATCAACATGCTGAGTGTTCATTTGAACCATACTTAGCTTGACAGCTTCATTTAATCAATCAGCTTAATAATAGAGTTACAGTAATATTATTATTATTATTATGTCCTGTAAATTGATTATCCATTGGGCTGTACTACCTCTTCTGGCCTGTAGGTACCTGCTGCTGTTGTTCTGAAGCTGTGTGTAGAAGGGGTTTGGGTTAGCGTATGGCGCGGTCACTCCAGCCATAGGCACGTTGGGGCAGTGCTGGAGGAAGACAAAAACGGCCACGAGGCTCACCAGGGCACACAGCATGCAGAAACGGATTATGCCACGGCAGCGCAGGTTCAGCTTCTTCACAATGTAGCCACCCAGGAAGGTGCCACCCCCACCAGCGGGCACCACCATATAGCCTTGGGAGAAAGAGTGCGAGCTTCAGTGTGTTTTGCATCTTTGTTTGGAACGTGGTACATTTCTGTGTACGCACATTTTTCTGTCTGTACCTTAGTCAACCAGCACATTCACCAAAGCTAAACTATTTGCATATTTTGCTGATTTTTGGAAAACCTTTGCTTCCATTTAGAATTATGGGACTACTGATTTAAAATCCACTCAGTATGCCGATTTCCATTGATGTATATATTTATTCACTTTGGTCCTCATTTGTTTTAGTTAACTTTTTTTTTTTTACTGCAAGTATTCTAGAACAGTGGTGCAATATAGATCGGTGGCTTAGTTGGAGCAGGTTGTTGTTTATCGCTCCGATACCTAAAAATGAGTAAAAATACTTAGATTTTCTTTGATAAAATAACGAGGAAAATAACAAGTTTATGCCAATTCAAAGGAGATGAGTAATTACGGATCAAAAGTTTAAAGGCAGTTCTCTTATATACTTGCACTTTTTGATTTGTAAATAATGTGATTTCTAACATACAGTACATGCCAATAAAGCACTGTTGAAATGAACTAAATTCAATTGAATGTTAAAGTAGCAACATAATATCTTAATCTCTACTGGATGTGTTAGCTTAATGTTACAAGGACTGTGTGAGATACTAAATATGAACATATTTAGAACATACTACCAGGACATGAGTTTTAAGCTATTTTGCACATTTTACATCCCCAAATGTAAAAAAGTAACAAATTCTGCAGAAAATAGACTTGGCCATAGACTTGGCAACACGCAGGAATGAAAAACAAACCATACAATAGATCAATAATTCTGGTTAACACACTAGAATTTGGTCAATAGTTTATATAGCTAGATTCAGGAACTACACTGGCTGTGCCAAAGTTTAATTCACACAAAGCAGACTCATTCCCCCATGGCTGAAAACACTTTTAGTTGTGTAAGAGACAGTGAAATAAGTGATGTGACGGGTCAGCGTGGCTGTCTTACCAAACCAGGTGGCTGCCTCGGAGGCACTAAGACTGAACTGTGACTCTAGGAACTTGGGCCCGAAGGTAGACATGCCGGCTATAAGAGTGGCCTCTGTAGCACCAGCCAGACACAGAAAAATAAACGTAGGGTTCTTTAGCAGGAGCAACACTGACCTAGAGAAAGCAGGAGCGAGAGAGAGAGGAAGTGATGTGGAGAGGAAAAATTGTGAAAGATATAAAGAAAGACACTGTGATGACAATCTTGTGGCCACTAGTTGGTACTGTCCAGTGATATCTCTTGTAAGTTAATTAAAACAGTGTTGGCTGATTTGTTAATTAAAGTGACATGGAAAAAGTTGCACACATTAAATCGGTCATCCATCACCACGGGGAAAAGCAAAGAGCTTTCAACACAAAATAGACAGATGGTTGTTGGATATATATATAAAAAATAAATAAATAAATAAATACATAAACAGTAAAAAACAACAACAAAACATTAAGTGTAATCATAACACATTTTCAAAAGTCTGGAACAGTTGAAAAAGTTCCAGGAACAGGACGCATAGTTGGGGTTGTCAAGCTGTTTGGAAGAGTTGCAAGCCCTTTCTGAGAGCATCTTGTGGTCTGAATTGAAGATTGCAGCCCATATGCGCAAACCTAAGAATAAGAGCTTGTAATGTTTTGCATGGAAGAGTGGTCTAAGATCCAACTGTTCTTCAACCTTAGTTTAGACATGACTGGAAGAGGCTCAGTGCTGTTGATCTCTCCAGGGGAGGCTTCAACAAATATTAATTGTGGGGGTGCCAATAATTTTGAAACAATTTAGAATTTTTTTGCAGAAAAAATTGCACTACTAAAAAAACAACAACCTCTATATTTAAAAAAAAATATATTGTTTAAACTTTACTATACTTTTAAGATCACAATATCACTTATTGCATTGTTGCAATTGCATGGTATTGATTTTATGCATCCTTTTTCGCTCATTTTTATGAAGGCCGCCAATAATTCCGAAGTTGACTGTAGTATAAGGAAAAAAAAAAGGCAATCAGCGCAGTTAAATAATGAATCAATTTTTTTTTAAACTATTGTATACGATTCTCTTGTTTGTGACAAAGTATAGGCATAATTTACAGCGGCAGTTATATTGCCTGATTTATAAAATCCTGCCCTGCTTCTATCCAGGCTGTAAGTATAATATTGAAAACTCACTTAGCCTTGTGCTAATCATGCTATCATGAATTAGTGATTGTGCTTTGTCAGAAAAAACGGCCTTTTTCCTGAACTATCGCTTTATTACAATAACACGTAGCCGCAGTGGCAGAAGTAGAACTTCGGAGAGGAACTTGAATCCCACAAATTTGGCCAAAATGCATTCAAGCTTGATCGCGTAGGTCTGTTTCTAAATCCTCCTTTTGTGTTTCACCATCTGCTCTCTGTGTGTGGTACCACCCACCGCGGTCCTCTCAGCTTTATTTTCTTTGTCCTTTGAATCATGTTGTTCCCCATTTGACCTTTCAGCAGCTCTTAGATTACATTCACTCTCCTATTATGATTTTTTATGAATAGGTGATCAAACGTTACTCTCTTGTTTTTATCCACTTTTACTCCTGAGAAGGTGCTCGTACCTGGGCATGTCTTTTGCTGTCTTGCCAAACTGGGGATCAGAGGCGGTCACCTGACTGCCATCCTTCAGCTGATGAGCCTCGGAAACACGCATGGCCATATAGCGCTGTGAACCTGTGTGTGTTAGTATACATGTATGTGAGAGAGGAAAGAAAAGCTGGATGTCCTCATTTATCACTCAAGACTGTTTTTTATAGATGTTACAGTTAATGACATCAATACATCAATTTATTTACTGGTAGTTCATATGCTGTATTTATGGTGGTGTGCCATTAGATAGGTTGCACAACTTCACACACTTATACTGATCAAGGCCCATGATGCCTCTGCTGTTCTGTACAGTTAGTTCTGTATAACTATACAATACACACACACAGTTAGTTATTGTGTATTGCGCTAGGATGTTTTGGGATAGATTGATAGATTGTACCTGGCAGTTGGCGAGGGTAACCCAGAATGGGCAAAGCAATGACGAGGGCGGCGGCCCCTCCTGCCAGGAACCCAATCCACCAAGCCCCCACCCACAACGGATTTTCTGGTGTCAGCTGAGTGCTGAAAAAAAATAGAAGGGAAGACAGAGTATTTTACATGCAGTTTCACAATTGATCAAACAGAGTCCCTATTTAATTACCTTGCTGTAGCATGGGCAAATGTTGTAGAGGAAAAAAAAGAAAAGATCTGGCCTCAAAATGACCTCAAAAACATCACGTCCCTATTCACACCAGAGACCCCAATGACCCTAGAGGGGTATGAGGGACTCACATTTGGCCAATTTCCGTGTATATGTTGAGGAAGAAGCCACCCAGAAGGTATCCAGCTGCCGGTCCCACAATGGCCGCTGTGTAGAAGATACCTAGGAAAAGTGAGGCATGTTAGTTTAGTAGGCTAGTATCTTAGTACTAGATCTTTCGTGGCTTACCTCAATATCCCCCTGAGCCCATTATCTATTGTTCCATTTCGCAGAATTGGTGTAGGATTTTTGATCTCTACTAAGGCTGGACCATGTTTATAAATGGAAAGTGGAGTTCAGAGTCACAATTGTCTCTGAACGCTTTTGAAATGCGGATGATGGGGACTGGGAAGCAGCACAATTGTAGGACAGTTTATTGATGTTTAAAGTGGAAACTAGTGGAGCTTGCCGATAAAGCTCAATAATGTACATGTAACTACTCTTTTGGGGAGTATATGAGTTCTTTTGAAGCCCACTTTATACACACATACACATGTACATACAAAACAAGCTGCCCTACACAAGAGCATGACGTCACACTGCTCTGGGTTTGCACTTCAACAACATGACTAACTTTTTTGTAAACCTGCTTTTTATGACCTTTTATGGCCTTTAAAACACCATTGACAGGAAATGCAAACTGACTGTTGGGAACTGATGTGTACGAGTGCTTTTAAAGCCCAGTTTAAAATACATACATACGCACAGCCTGTGTGTGCACTTAAATTGCACTTTTTTTTTTTTTGTATAAACCTTATTTTCATGACCTTTAAACTCCATTTACAAAAATGCACGTCGTAACAGGTCACAACTGTGACCAGCAATTGCTGTTAAAGAAGTCAAACAAGGAAGCCTTTTATACAAGCACCAACACGCACATCATTTTTTCTGCACTGCCCACCCTCACTTTGAAATGACTGGAAAGCCAAGTGAGTCAGTGACCTCTATAATCGTACTCAGAAGAATTGACAGGAATGATGGATGTCAGATGCTTCTTTTGACCTTTTATTTCTTCTTTTTTCTCAACAGTGCTGTAATGATTGTAGTTTGACCTACAATACCCTATGCAGCAAGAGTTTTGTTTTTAGTAAAACGTCTGTGGTGAAGTGTTCCTACATTCAAGAAACGCCCACAAAATAAAACAAAACACACACACAGTTACCCATTTCTGTTTCTGATACCCGTTTCAAATACATTTACCTATTCCTCACACATTGCTGTATATAATTTTATTATGCTGTTCTGTCCAGTACGTTATTATGCTGTTCTGTCCAGTACAGCAGCAAAAGCTTGAACGTTAAACAATTTATATTACAGTTCGCTTAAATTTCTTTAAATTATATAGAGAAAAAGGAAACTGTGGAAACTGCCTCAGAACAAGAGGAGATTGTTGTGAAAAAAGGCCACGCATCCTCTGCACTGTGGAAGTGGTTTGGTTTTCTTAAATCAGCCGTCATGCAGAGCACCGTTCTTTGCAAAGTTTGCCAGGGACAGAGGACGGATAGATATTTCTAGATAAAAACTTGTAGCATTTAACAAGGTTATTCTTTGTTAACGAGCTCAATTTATGATCACTGTTAGCTCTTCCATCAATCTTCATATTTCTGTTATCTATTCCAGAAAGCGGGTTTAGCTACTAACCCCGATCTCTTAACGCCGAGGTCGGGGGGAAAAAAGCCCGGATTTTTCCGTTCCAGAAACCGAGATCAGAGAGAGTCTAGGTCAGTTACTATGGCAACTTACGCTGTGAATCTAACCTTCTTTCTGGCAGGTTTACTTGAAGTAAACCAGGTTTCAAGCCTCAGAAATTGGTCTGACCTGCACTCGACAGTTTTTAAAAAGGATTTATTAGACACTGACTCATGATTCACAGCTTTACGTCAATTAGACCAGATTAGACATTATGTCGTTCATTAATTAATTTTTACGAACGATACCCTCACCACAATCAATCATTTATTTGAACAAAATTCTTCAGTTTTATATTTATTAAACATTGTGGATTTGTCCTACGTTCAGTACAATTTGCATGCATTAGACGTTTTTTTTGCCACTGAATTGTCTTTCAATTCAAAGCCTAATTATATTGACAATATAGTGCAACTTAGTAGGCTACTCTTCTCCACTGTCAAAAGGCAAAAGGCCAAGCTCACATACAGTACTGTGCAAAAGCCAGAGAGCACCCTTTTGGTTATACAGTTTTCAATCAAATGGTCATTTGGGCAGCGGTGGCCCTTGAGCAAGGCCCTTAACCCTCCCTGCTCCAGGGGAGCTGACCCCAGCTTACCAACATGCTGGAATATGCGAAGAATGAATTTCACTGTACTGTATATGTGACAATAAAAAGGCATTCTATTCTATTCAGCACGTGTTAATTATAATTGTTTATTATTTGGTGGTAAACAATAATTATGGGGAAATGTACAGTACATTCATTTCCATTTTCAGTCAAATAGCCATGCAGTAACACATTATTACCTTTAGGTGTCAGACAATCCTGTAAATGTGAATTTAATATACAATTACACAGAAGCCTCCAACACTAAGTATAATAGTTTTATCACTTATTTATACAAATGTACTACACATTTGTACAGCTGTAATGTACTGGTTTGATGAAATTGGATGAATGGAATTCGCGGCAGGGTGAAACAAAATTTCAAGATTACAAATGAAATATTTACAGATCTCATACTGTACTTTTGTGTGATTTATTTATTTTTGTTAAATACATTTTCCCATCATTACTGTTTACCACTGAATAATTAACAATAAGTACTGAATGGCCATTTGATTGAAAACTGAATAAACAAAAGTGTGGTCTCTGACTTTTGAACAGTATTGTATATATAAGTAAATATTTTACGTTGCATAAGAGGTATTTGTGAGTGTTGTAAAAAGCAGTTTTGTCCAATATTCACCTAACATTCTGTAGAAATAAAAAACACCATCACGGACATCTGCCTGAAAATGAAAGCTCAAGCAGTATCTTGTGTATTGCCTTAATATCAAATAGAGACCATCAGCGGGAGAGCAGTGAGTGCACAGAGTTAGTCAGCATTGTTGGCATGGCTGTGATAAATGCAGGAGCTGGCGTTGTTTGCATGGAGGGACCGGTGGCTGTAGCTGTGCCTCCACATGGCTGAGGAGAGTAGGAGTGAATTATCTTACTCACCCACATCCTGTGCCAGCTCTAGGGTGAGCTCATCGATCTGCAGCAGATTAGCTGGCCTGACTTCTTCCCCATTCCTTCCCCCAGACAGAAACAATGGATTCAAGATCAGCCTGCACTGTCCCTGCTGCACGTTTGTGCCATCAAATAATTACATCATCCCAAACAAGAGTGAGGAGTTGGAGGCCCGCTTTGCAGGTGGGTTGCAGTGTGGAAATGCATTGCATGTGTGAAAGGAGAAGAAATTAAGAAAAGGTGCCATGTCTACTCTTTCTACAGAGTTCAATGAGTTTTTTATGTTTTCTTTTTAATCAGTTAGAACAGAGGTTTCCAACTCTGAAATAAGCCTTCTGCAGATTCTCTACATATTTGTTTCTATCTCATACCAGGACACCTAATCTTCTAAATCCACCTAGCTAATTAAATTGCTTGCAATAAATTCCATGACCATCGTATTAAAAATGTTCTCACTTCCTGGCTTCGCTAATCAGTTTTGGGGATGCTGCTTGACAGGGATTGATGATAGCTTTATCCGCCGTCACAGTGGACAATCTCCACACTTGCTGCTCATGTTGCTCCCATCCTATCGCCTGGAGTCGCAGCACAAGAGCCACAGGCAGAAACGAGCGCTGGATGCTGCTTTTTGCTCCAGGTCAGAATCCTTCATTTTATCCAGGAAAGTGTGTTTAGAAAAATCCCAGTGCTTTACCATTTGCCATCACTGAGGCACACATGCATCTGGACCTTTAAAAATGAGCTCTTGTATTCCACAGGAACGTTCAGGACAACTGCTGTCTGCGCTCACTATACATTGACTTCAAGAAGGACCTGGGATGGAGGTGGATTCATGAGCCAAAAGGTTACAATGCCAACTTCTGTGCAGGAGCGTGTCCCTATCTCTGGAGCGCAGACACCCAACACAGCAAGGTGAGAAGTACAGCAGCTTAAGATCTCATGATGACATGAGAGTCATGAAGTACACTACAGGCCAAAAGCATTGGAGCTTAAAGGTTTGAAAATATTTCACAATTATGTCAATTTGTCAACACAACACAACATGTTTATCTAGTCAAAGTGTATTATTAAAAATGGTCTGGTCCCCACGATCACATAATCAAGCTCCAATGAGATGAACTTGACCACTCAGTGAGAAAATCACATCCCACTAGTCAAAAAAGACTCATAGAGGCTTGGAGTGTCATACCAGCAACATACCTGCTAAAACTTCATGAAAGGAGGCTGTGGGCTGTCATTAAAGCTAAAAGGAGGAGATTCTGATGAATGTAGAATTTAAGCAAAACAAATAAGTATCGGTTAGATGTACACTATGCTCCCCTTTTGTTTTATGTTAATAAACATATTACCGTTATCTCTTAAAAAATAAAAGTGTAATGTTTATTTTTATAAAGTTAGTGTTGCTTCCAAACTTTTGGTCTGTAGTGTACCCTTGAAATGAGCTTTGCTACCCCGATTACCACCCCAAATCGCATCTCTGAGAGGTCCATAACCTTATGCAATTCATGCAGACTTAATAAACCATATCTAGCTTATGTTGATTTAAATCATCATTGTATTGTTATAGTTATTTTGACCAATTTCCTTGAGGATTAGGAACTATAGAGCAGATATGATGCCAATATAGTAATGTCATTACCTGGAATTCGGGGATGGGAATGAGGCTGGATACAGGCTTATGGGGAAAATGGAGCTGTTTTCACGTACTGTGTGCCCGTCCTGCAGCTCTCTCACTCTCTAGCGTTCTCTCCTTCACTACAAAATAGGAGCAAATAAAAACACTTTCTGTTAACCACACACAGGTAACCATTCATTCATTACCCGCTCGTTCTCCGCGACTCCTCCACCCATTCACAACTGGCGATTGACCACTCCCCCGCTGCCACACACAGGCTCGGGAGCCGTCTGGCCTGCTGCCGATTCTACCCCCTTGACGAGTTGACGAGAGAGAGAGAAATCTGCCACAGCCATCCGCGCCACCCCAGCCTGTGGACCACCTCGAACTTAAACGGATGTAGAGCCGGGGGATCCACGCGTTGGCATCCTTCATGCTTCATTCTCTATGGTGACGTCCGAATAATTAGGCACGAACCAGCGATAATAACCTGCCAGCCCCAGAAACCTCCTCACCTCCTTTTTGGTCTTGGGTCTCAGGCAAGCAGCAATCACTGCTGTCTTATCAGTTTGGGAACACACCTGCTCATGACCCAAGTGGAAATCCAGATACCGTACTTCCACCCGCCCAATTGCACACTTCTTTGCATTCGCTGTGAGTCTCACCTGTCTCAAGGCTCCCAGGACTGCTCTCAGGTGCTGCATGTGGCGCTGCCAATCATTACTATAAATTATTATATTGTTTAAGTAGGCAGCTGCATGCGCAGCATGAAGATGGAGAACTCGGTCCATGAGGCATTGAAACGTGGCTGGGGCCCCGAACAAACCGAATGAAAGGGTGACAAATTGGTGTAACCCAAATGGAGTGGAAAAGGCCGTTTTTTTTCGCTGGACATTGGAGTCAATGGGATCTGGCAATATCCCTTATTCATATCCAGTGTTGAATAAAAGCGAGCAGCACGCAACCGATCGAGCATTTCATTAATGCGTGGCATTGGATTCACGTCGAATTAAGACACCGCATTGTCCACACAGACCGCCACGTCCACCTTGGGCACAAGCGCCACAAGGCTGGACCAGTCGCTGTGGGACTCCTTGATTACCCCTATGTCAATGGCCCGGATCTCTTCCCGAACTACTTGTCTTTTGTGTTCGGGTAACCGATAGAGGTGGCTGCGTACCACCACCCCCGGGGGAGCCTTTATGTGGTGTTCTATGAGGTTCGTGCGACCAGGCAGGGGTGAAAACACATCCGAAAACTTGGCTTGCAACCGGGGAACCTTTGTTCTCTGGGACAGGGAGAGATGGTCTATACAGGGGACCGGGGTGGATTGAGCCACCCGTTTTAAGTTCACCTCTGGTCCCAGATCCTCACTCACAGGAACCACCGTTGCCAGAACAACAGGGACCTCCTCTCTCCACAGTTTCAGTAGATTGAGGTGGTATATCTGCAGTGCATCGCCCCTATCTGTTCACCTCACCTCATAGTCGACGTCCCCAAACCTGCCGTGTGACTTTAAATGACCCTTGCCACTTGATGAGTAATTTAGAGCTCGACGTGGGTAGTAAAATGAGCACTTGATCCCCCCGGTGCAAATTCCCACAGCCGAGTGCCCCTGTTATACAGCCAGGATTAACGTTCTTGAGCCTGTAGCAAAAAGTGTTAGTTGCCCCAATGTGGGGAGTCTTGCTCTCAGGTCCATAATGTACTGAATTTTGCTTTTGCTTTGTGAAGGTCCTTCCTCCCAATTTTCATGGATGACGTTGAGGACAATTAAAACGGGGTTTGAGCCACTTATGAATCATATTTTTAAGCTTTTGACTAAACCGCTTGACCAGCCCGTCCGTTTGAGGATGGTACACGCTGGTGTGAATCGATTTGATGATGTCAGCAAGGGGTGAGAGCTCCATGGTGACGCATCTTCCTCACTCCCAGGTTTTGGCACCACTGTGATACCCTGGAATTTGGGGAGGGGAATGAGTAGGCTGGAGGCAGGCTTATGGAGAGAGCGGAGCTGTTTCTGCATACTTTTTTTTTTAGCTTTTCAGCACTTCTCTGGTCAAAATTAAAACAAAACTCTTGCACATAACATAACATAAATTTTCTCCGACACGTTTCTTTTTCTGTGCACCCGTGCTCGAGCTCTCTCGCTCCCTGGCGATCTCTCCTTCACTGCAAAATACAAGCAAATAAAAACACTTTCTGTTAACCACACACAGGTGTAACCATTCACTCATTACCCGCTCGTTCTCCGCGACTCCTCTTCCGATTCACAACCGGTGCTTGACCACGCCCCTGCTGCCACAGTGCCCATTCACAAATCAGGAACATATACATAATTAGATGGTGCCAACCCTTAATGTGCCCCCCTTGCTACCCCATGACTAAAAACCTGGATACACCACTGGAATGGAGTCTACAAGATGGCGTGATAATGTCATCTCCTGTGTTCTTTTTCAGGTCCTTGGTCTCTACAACACCATTAATCCAGAAGCATCCGCCTCTCCGTGTTGCGTGTCCCAAGACCTGGAGCCTCTTACCATCCTTTACTTCATTGGCAAGAACCCCAAAATTGAGCAGCTTTCCAATATGATCGTAAAGTCCTGCAAATGCAGCTAGGAACTGGCTCCAGCTGCATACACACACACATTCACCACATACATCAACACACTATAATTTAAATACAATCACAAACTGTCTCATTCACATAGGTATAGAAATTGCAGTGCAGGCAGATAACAGAAATCTACATTTCCTACAACCAGCATATGTAATCGGACAAAGTGAGCACGTTGCCTTTGCACAGATGTGTGTGCGTATGTGTGTGCGTATGTGTGTGTGTGTGTGTGTGTGTGTGTGTATGTGTGCTGGGAAAAATGGCCCTCTTAGTACGTCTCATCTCACACACTCATCACACCAGGACGTGAGTATGGCAAACACTGGAAGTACATGATTAAGTGTCTACATGTGAAGTAGTAGAAAAGAGAATCCCTCATTTCAGCAAGCAGTTACAGAAAACACTTTCTCTTTCTATCCTTTCTTTACCTATGCATCCCTTAAAACTGTAGTAACATTAGTTTTTTGTTATTTTGAAGATGGTTTTGATTCTTGGAAAGACCTTACTTGTTCAGTGTAAAAGGGACCTAAGGGATGAAAAGAGGAATTGGGAAGGGAAAGGTGAAGTGATGTTTGAGCTATGTAGAGACACCAAGGGACTGAAAATAGTTTAGCTGAATTCTATTTCACCTGAACAAAAGGTGGCCAAGCCACTTTCATAAAACAAGCATGTAATTGACTGTGAGTTTGTAAAGCAGCAGGTGTGAAGTCTGCCTCATGATTTGAAGTGTTTCGGAATATCTTAAAAAATTATCAACAGAGTTGCTTGTTGAGGAGCTCTGAAAGTGGTGAAATGAAGAGCTCTGGAAGTAAGGAAAGCATAATGTTGGAGACGCTGTGAATGATGCAGTTAAATACAATAGTTGGCCCTTTTATTTATCATTTCTAACACAGCAGTCATTAATACAAACTACAGAACATAGTGTATACTATAGAACATCTGCCACAATTACAAAAAAACTAACACACACACGCACACCCACATACTTATTCTAAAAGGCAGTTTTTTTAGGAGGCACAAAAGGCACCAACAGAAACATCAACATACTTTTCTCCTCTTTAGGGAGTTTTTATGAAGGAACCTAAGAGTTCCTATAAAGTCAATGGTACTGTTATCATCCCTGCTGATCAAGTACAGTCATTTTACTAAGTGTAGGATGGAATGATGTCATTAGTGTGGGACAGAGAGCGGGGTCATGGTAGGTGACAAGGTATCATGGAAGGCTTAGGAAGGGGATTGTGTTTGGAAAAGTCAGAGGAAGGACAACAGCAGAGGGATTTTGGCCAAGTGATTAGAGGCATGTAGAGCAGATGTCTGACGATGTTTGTGTGGCTGGCTATAGTAGTGAGAGACAGTGAAAGACTGACACTTCCAGCTGATCGAGTTTTAACATGTGGCATAAATGGGTCCAGAAGGGCAGCTTTACAAGTATACTCAAGTAGCCATTGATGGATACGTGCCATTGAGAAACTTTGTGTTGCACTCAAATCAGAGAGCAAAGCCCTTCTTTTGTTTATTTTTCTCCTTCCAAAAGAACAGAGATCCTTTGATACAAATAATTGCACTGACTGTATTTTATTAGTACCTTTTTTATTTGTAACTTTTTTGTTTGTTGGATTGTTTTACTTTGCCTACCGTCCCCCCCAGCAAAAAGGAAGCGGCTCTTAGATCAGTGTAGGATGATCTCTTCCACCATTGTATAATATGTAGGTGACAGTATAACACCCCAGCCCCCTCATAGTGCTAGTGGACTTCCTTAAGACACAGGAAGTGAAAGGAGGCACAACCATTGTCACACTAGAACAGGGGTTTCTTTATTCCGTCCTCAAATGCCCCCAGCCAATCCACATTTTTGTTCTTTTCCAATTTCCTATAATATTAGGCCAGGTAAGAGAGAGCTGTGAGACTCTGATTACCTGGTTCAGATATGTCGTGATCTGGAATAGAGTGTGGACTGGCTGAGGGTCCTCAAGGACCAGATCAGTGACTTCTGTGTTAGAGCTGTATATTGTTATAGTTGTTTATGTTGATGATGATGTTAATGTTGTTGACCCACTATGATGTATTATAACACATTATTGTTGTCGTGCTCTAGTGGTAAATAAATTATTTAAGTTACAAGGGAAAGTGTGTCTACTTGTCTTTCCTTGTGATATGCCACATCATTATACTGTATACATACTGTTAGGAAAAGAAAAACACAACAGGAAAGCAATACCAACTGTCAATTTTAACATCAAGAAGAGCAAGAATGGCCTTTTTCTTGACCTAAGCTTGAAATCAAAGCTTTTTAAATGTGACTGGGTGTTGATTCACCCAGACCCAATAAGTTGCAAGTGCACAGATTGGCCCCTATTCATCAAAACTGCCTGCGATCAAATCTAAGCATAAAATTAAAGTATTCAAATTTCACCAGTCATCCATCAATTTCATCTTTGGTGCATCTGTACAACGAAACACATCTAATCAGAGAACGTGTACAACTATGATTTGCAGGTAAATTATCATCCACATGATCAATATATCCAATAGTATATAGTAATACAGATAAATAGCATCTTATCTACTCCTTTGATGTCAGTTTTGAGGCTATGAATTTACAGCAGACAGCAATATTTTGAGCATGGCTATCTCTTTGCTTTGCTCTCTCCTCTGTAAATCAGACACTGAACAATTAGCTTTGTCTAGAAGCCCTGTATACAGTGCATCACATCTGTTGCATTTTTTAAGTAACACTGTTTATCTGTATTGTTCCTGTTAAACAAACAAACAAACAGTTCGTATAGCATTCCCAGTGCTCGAATCTTTGCTCTTTTCAACACAGCCTCGACGAATAAAAGCCAAAGCCTCAGTGCTTAGGCTGAGTGCAACCCCATGAGCCTTCTGTTGTCCTGTGTGGTT
The DNA here is from genome assembly GCA_028565825.1 of Olivaichthys viedmensis. Lineage (NCBI taxonomy): Eukaryota > Metazoa > Chordata > Actinopteri > Siluriformes > Diplomystidae > Olivaichthys > Olivaichthys viedmensis. The sequence continues at coordinate 13,286,344 of JAOUQW010000042.1, read as the reverse complement.
ACTGTGAACTGTGTTGTGCCCTGTTCTGTGTGTTTATTATATTGTGCTGCACTGTTTTGTGCTTGTCACACATTAGCATTTTATGTAGTTCTTTGTACCATCCTCCTGTTTTGTACTGTGTTTTGTACCATGGTCCTGGAAGAATGATATTTTATCCGACTGTACACATATACATGGATGACAGAAAAATGAAATAAAAAAACTCAAAGAATGAGAGAATTACACAAAGAGGGGGAAGAGAAAGAAGTACACATTTATCAGTTAGTATTTTGGATGGATGCAGGATGTTGCTCAGAAAGACAGAGAGCATCCTGTGATAGTATTATGTGGCGTGTTTCTGGCCAGTCTTTTACATAAATAAAGGCAGTGTGGTCCATGCTCTGTATGCAGGCTAGAGCAACTGCAGAACCTAATATAGACTCTGGCTCTGCAACAGACAAACAGCGCTGCCAAAACAAATTCTACACCTTGCAAATTGATTCATTATTTACACTCAGAAAAGACAGTGACGCTCCTAATATATAAACGCAGAGTTATGAAATCTGAAAGCAAACTGGGAAAGGTCACCTGATGAAGCACCCAAAAATTAATTTCCGTTTACTTTCTCTTCTTCTGTTTCACATACACAAACAAGTCCTTACACACACAAGACTGCCATATATGCCCTTTGGCTTATTTTGAGGATCCTTTGATACCGTATATCCTCCAGTGGCCCCTTAGTCCTGGAGCGACGCCAGGCTCGTTAGCCGTAAGTTTGTGGTTCTTTATTTAGGAGCTAAGCTGAGGATTGGCCTATGCTCTGGAAACTGTCAATATCTAAGTACATGCACTTTGATTAAGTCTGAACTCCACATTCTAGAGATAACTGCACCATAAGCAGATGATGTCACAAGTATATGCTGTGTGAGACTCAGTTTTTACAAAGTTCCTGGAAGCCCTGCCTCCTCTGGTCATTTTCAGCAAAGGCTTGCCATCGGAATTCTCGATGAGACTTATTCCTAATTAAACACAGCTTAGTTGGCTAGTACACCCTGAGTAGAAAATCCATAAAAGAAAAAATAGAGTGTATTTAAACAGTTTGAAAACCTATTTGAGAGGTTGCAGAGAAGTAGATGTGTTTGTGATAGGAGAACATCCCAGCTTCATTGCTTTAATAAGAGGCTAAATTGGTGCTGTCATTTTGTGTTGGACTTCACTTTGTACTCGTCTTCTCTGGTCTGAGGCTTTTCAGTTGCAATCAGTGCAGTGTTCACACACACAGGCATGCACCAAAGGCCTGAGAAGAAGAGGGAGGTTTGGGGTGAAAGGGCTGGCAATACTGCATGATCACAGCCATTTGGGGGATTTGGTCATTCAGCTGCAGCTGCCTGAACACAACAATATGAAATCAGAAAGAGGCATTCTCTCAAAGGTGATGTCACTCTGCAAAAATGCAGGGAGCCCATTAGCACAGAGAAAAAATTGGAGACGAAATAGTGATGACAAAAACTCTGTTTGTGTGTGTGTGTGTGTGTGTGTGTGTGCTCATGTACTTAGCTCTTTGTGAGGACCAATTATTAGTTCCCATGATAATAGGAATACATGACAATTTTAACCTTGTGGGGACATTTGGCTAGTGCCCATGAAGAGTGCGTATTTACAAAAGATATAGCTTTTATTTGAAAACAAATTTATAGAGCCAAAAGATTTCGTTTTGGGCACTGAGGTTAGGGTTAGGGGTAGGTGTAGGCATAGAATTATTTAATTACAGTAATACACATGTCAATGGAAATGCCCTACTAAGATAGCAATACAAGACTGTGTGTGAGAGAGCGAAAGCTCATAGAGAACAAGTTATTTTGAGTACTTTAGTCCTTAAGAATTTACCAGAATTTCTTTTGATGGCATCTCTCTCTCTCACTGAGTATCTCTCTCATGTGTCAACAGTAATTGCCCTGCAGCCAGAGTCTTGTATTGTGTCTGTAATTACACAGGAAAGCCTGTTCTGTTGAGCTGAGGATTAGTAACTCTTTGTGAGGGCATTGCAGAGACAAAAAAGCTGACAGATTGAAGTATCACAGTACATCCAGGTACAAAGTGACCCCCCCGTGCCCTCTACCTTCCTATTGAGTTTGACAGGCATTTTGGAGATAGAGAAAGGTTGGTAGTAAAATGCGGGGCACCGGGTTGCCTGACTGCTGTTTGGGTTAAACACACACCAAGCACTCTTCCACTCACCACCACACTCTGTGTCTGCTCTACTTATCTCACAAACACACACTCATAACATATACAGTCAAGCCGGAAAGTCTGCACACCCCTTTCACCTTCTCCACGTTTTATTACATTACAGACTTATTCTACAGTAGATTGAGTTCATTTTTTGCCTCAAACATCTA
>JAOUQW010000042.1:13261948-13282443 GCA_028565825.1 Olivaichthys viedmensis | reverse complement strand
TGTAGAATAAGTCTGTAATGTAATGAAACGTGGAGAAGGTGAAAGGGGTGTGCAAACTTTCCGGCTTGACTGTATCTTGCATACACATACACTCTTCCTGAAGCTCACATATGCATGTTTATATAAAAGCTTGGGGTGGTTGCTTTGTTTATTTATTTATTCCTCCCCACCCACCTTCCAATAATTTTTAATTCTTCACATTGTTTATATTCGTGGCTGTTGGTTGGTCCTATTTATTTGACAGATCCGTCCTGACATTAATTGGCAGGACTATCGTGTTTCACTTCACAAATAGCAGAATGTGCATGTTCAGCAGGAACAACAGGGTTAATGAGCGGGATACGGTATAATGGGATTTCTTACTTCACCATCATCTAACCAACATTATCATTATCTAACCCAGCTTTAGTGAAGTTGTCCTAGTAACAATTGCTAGTGGAGACAAGTATTTTTCTAAACTTGCTATTGTGAAAAATAGATCTGCTATGCACCAGGGGAAAATAAGCTACCTTACTCTGATGTCAGTCGAGACATCTTCTTAAAGGACATCACTCATACACTGAAAAACCACCATGCTTAACAGCAGGGGCGTATCTAAGAACTCTGGGCCCCCTAAAAGAATATTGGTCTAAGCCCTAAAACCTATTTAATTTTATGATTGTTTTTTGTATACATTAAACATACAGTATATTCAAAAACAGTTCATCCAATGCCAGTGGTGTATAGTGTAGCGGTGGTACACCTGCGCGGTGTGCATTACATGGGATCCCCGCGGCCGCCTGTTATTTGTATAAAAGAATCCCCTTTCTGTTGGAATGGGTGTTCGGTACAAAAGGGGGGAAATGTGTGTTGGATTGCCCGTGCCAGGATGTGTGGAACCGGCCTGTTAGTTGTATCCACCATCGGCAGAAGTCCTGTGGGCTTTGTCAACCCTCGCCGACTTTCTCATGCTAGTTCAGTTCTCAGGCTTACCACCGAGCTACGTGTTGTGCTGTAAGATACGTGTTGTGCCTCCTGCTCATACCTCTTCTTTGCCGATGTCACAATAGTAATAAGTAGAAATACTTAGTTACTGTACTTAAGTATGTTTTGGGAATATTTCTACTTTACTCGAGTATAAATGTTTCTGTCAACTAACTTTTACCTTACTGCATTTTAAGTACAAATAATATCAGATACTTGAGTAGTTTTCTCGTGACTTACTTTAACTTCTACTTGAGTCATTTTCCATATTTACACACATATACAATACACACATATGCATTGGCATATACACACATTTAGACACCCATGCACACCTAGCACACACAGGTAATGTAGAGCCACAGTTATAAGCAGTATGAGAGGAGTTTGGAGTAGCCATGAAGCACAGGCTGATTTTTACAGCAGGGTTTCTATTTCTCAGACTGGACAGTGATTTCTCAATAACTGTACATAGTGCGGATTGCTATGCTGGGGTCCTTTCACAATGAACACACACTCACCCACACAATGAAGTGTTAACCTTTATCTAAGAGCATTGTGTTTTGATCCCTTTCTGTGGTACGCACTGTACTGGTAAAGTAGCAATTCACTGCAGTGTGGCCTTGTAGGAAAGAGCCAGCCCGGTCTCTTACACTTCACTCTGCTGTGAAGGGAAAATCCACAAAGTGCAAGACAAGCAGGCAATAGTGACCACCAAACAGCACTGGTGAAGTTTTAGGATCCCAGTGGAACATTCTGACTTTACATATAAAAACACAACCTACCATAATAGCAAATAACAATTAAAACTCAACGGCCCCTGAAAGTAAGCAGGCTTCCCATTGGAGGCTGCAAAGGAAGAAGTGTATAGGAGCAGGGAAGGTGGATGCTGGGCATTCATATTGCTGGTGATAATAGCAATCTGGTATTGTCATTATGGGGAGACTGCCAAGACATCCACAGTAAGCCATGTAAGGTTTAACTCTTACCTCGGACTGTACGGTGCTGTTGGCTGGAGCTCCCTCTGTACCTTTTGACACATTCCACACAATGGTGTTACTCACTATCAGCTTACTTAACACGCAAACAACCACTGCAGTTTATGTGTGTGTGTGTGTGTATGTGTCCGTCAGAGAGTGCATTTTTCCTGTGTGTAGGTAACAGTGAGAAGGAAAGTGAGGATTGCATTATAGGTAAAATTGGCTTCTTTATTAGAACCGCTTATATGGTGCACACATGAGGTCAATTTAACTTGTGCGAAGAGTAGTCCTAAATAAGCAAGACTGACTTAGGCCCCCTGCAGAGGGAGAGAGGGGATGCCACTTGGTGCTTTAGCTTAGAGAGAAAGAGCGAGAGAGAGAGAGGATATGGAAGAGAGACTTTATGGAAAGTATGCGCATGGCTCCTCTTCTACTCACATCTTTACCACAGCGGTTCCTGCAACAGATTTTTTCGCTCTCCCCCCACTCACTCTCTTGCTTTCTTTTTTCTTTTTTTAGAGGCATATTACCTATCCAGCACTTTCTTGGGCTTTCAATAAAACATCTGTGGAGGTGGGAGCAGGAAGAGCAGAGCCTGGAGCAGACAGTAGTGCACTTCGCTGAGACACATGATTTCACTACATGATTTTCCCATGGTTCCGTTCTCCAGGTAGGAGGCAAGGTTCCAGGGGTGACCTGTGCACTTTTGGAAGTCCTGCAAATCTCGCGAAAGGGTGATTAAAATAAATAAATAAGTAAGTAAACAAATAAAGAGAAAAAACTCAATGGCGAGTCCTTTCTCCTTTCTTACTCACTAGGGGACTTTTTTTACAGTAAGGTAAGGTTTAAGTTAACAACCAGGAACAATAGAAATGGTTACACTCAGTGTTTTTTTGCACCCTGTCACAAAAATGGGGGACTTTTTGATTAATGTTAGAATTGCTTAGTTGGCAAGTTCTTCAGATTGCAAATAACTTTGATACAATTTCACAGTAAGTGTTTTCATGTTCAAGTTGCTGCATCAACAACCTCTTTATGAGCACAGAGACGGTGAAATGCTCTGGAGGCTATTTTTTTTTTATTATCCCACATGCACATGTTAGGATTGTTATTTAAGTATTTTCTACCATCATCACGTTACACATCTCTTTACTCTGAAGCACAGTGCTGTTTCTGAGAGGGGAATTAATGTTGGGGGATATCTCTCCCACGTATCGTTATTTGATACAGGTTGTGTAGGAGGTGGGGTTATGCCAGCAGGGTAACAATTGTTCTATTTATGCTGTGCTATCTTCACTGGGTATGGAAGCTATTAAACAGCATTTGGTCTTTACTGGTGATAAATGCAACTTTTTGGAGTGACAGTCCAGAGCTGGGTCTGACCTGAGGACCTGTGCAGAATGCTGCCGAGCCCCACTCCTAAAGATTAATGGCACATAATGAGTCGCACCCAGCTAGCAGAGATTAATAGTGCATAATGACTTGCGCCAGTCTGCAAGATTGATGGCACATAATGGGTTGTAATGCTGGGCTTAATCGAGCTGTCATTGGCTGCTGTGAGCAATAGCAGGGTCAACGTTATTTTTCACATGTCCCTCAAAACTCACCGACCTTCCTTCCTCCTCCTCCTCCTTTTCACTCCATCAATCCAAAGGGTCAGTCACCTTTCCAGAGACCTGTATGACCCAGGTCGAGCTCAGCTTCATCTTCTTCATTCTGTCCAGGTGGCACGCTGTCCGCAGGAAGCACAACTGAGTGGGCATCCATCCACATTTTTGCTTTTGGTGTATGTCACACCCATCTTCAATGGCAAACCCAGATTTGGCAATTTTTCAGCTCCATAGGGAACAGTGACTGGTTTCTAAAGTCCAAGCATGTGGAGCGATAGAGTCCATTTAAGGTTGCGGCATCTCACACAGGCTGCATGCATCTCACAAAGTTCAGTCAGGCCATTCACATTTCTTTCAAGCACTGATAACATCACTGTAAGCCTAAACTCCAGGCTATAAAAGCAAACTGAGAATATCTTGCATTTTTTGCCATTTTGTCGAGAAGGGGAAAAAAAACTGTTGGCTACAGAAAGCCCCAGAGTAAAGGGTTCACAAGCCACCATGACCGCTTCATTTTGTGAGTGGCAGACTCGCTTTTGATGGTTAATCACCGTGACATACAGCATTCCTGACAACTGTTGCATCTGTCACATTTAGGGAAATCAGCCGATCAGCCTATGGAACAGCAGCACTTTGCTGCCCATAAATTCTTGACGCCAATTCACATTTCATGCTCTGTCAAATCCATAGAAACACAAGGACACAAGGACACATCCAGTATACAAACAAACTAATTGTCATAAACGCAACAGTACTTTATAAAAGCACCAAGCAGATACACACACAGTCCATTGGTGAGAGGTCTGGGTCGAGCACATGAAACACCATCATATTGAATAAAGCAAAGCTTCCATGTGAAATGGGCTCTTTATTGAACAAAGCTCTTCTCAGGCAGAATGCCGGCCTTGGGCCTTAGCCAGGAAACGCAACTGTCCCTGTCCATCAATTTGACGAGTCTAATCAGGGGTAAACCCACCGACCCGGCCGCAGTGTGTGGGGGGTGGGGAGGAGTGTTTGTGTGGCAACCCCATTGAGCTCGCTTGCATTCTGAACAATGCTGCCTCTTTCTGCACAACAGTCTCTAACTGGGATACAGTGTAGACAAGAGACTTTTACCACTGGCTGGGTTTTACAGATGGCCTTAACAGAGTAAATGTAAAACCCAGATTCACACAAACACAGAGTATGATCCAAGTGCAGAGTTTTATTGACAAACGTAATCAAAGAGCGGTAGTCAAATGAACGAGCCAGGGGTCGAGAAAGCCAGGTAGTCAAACAGGTAGCAATCAAAACAAAAGGGGTAGACAAAACTCGAAAACGGTTAAACAGGCAAGAGGTACGATAACCAGGAAATCCACACGGTAAGAAAAGGCTCAGAGTTGTCATCAGAAGATAGACAAGACTTCGCAAAGAGTCCAGGTAAATGTGTGCTATATATACTGAATATGTGATTGTTAAATGTGGAACAGGTGAGTGAACCGGAAGTGTTAGTATTCAGGTGATGGTGACCTCTGGCATTGTGGGGTGGTATTGCTTGTGTTGTTGTTTTCAGTGGAGACCGTGACAGAACCTCCACGGCTGGCTCCTGACGACTGTTCCCTCCGACGCCTGGGTATCCCCTGGGGTCTTGGGGCAGGTTGACTGGGGTTGTCCCTGTGAAACTCATGAATGAGAGCTGGGTCCAAGATGTCATGTGTGGGGACCCATGGCTACTCTTCAGGGCCACAGCCCTCCCAGTCTACCAGATAGTACATCCTCCTGCCCCGACGCCTGGAGTCTAGAAGAGACCTGACATTGTAGGCTGGCTGGCCTCCCACTTTCAGTGGTGGAGGGGGGTTGTTCATAGTCTCTCTGACCTGTGAATGATACCGGACAGGTTTGAGAAGCGATACGTGAAATGTGGGTGAAATACGATAATATGAGGTGTAATATGTATACAGATAATATGTAATCTGTAAGAAACTGGGAAAACTTGACGAACAATTTTGAAGGGACCAATGAATTTGGGACTCAATCTCAGGTTCTTTGGGGATAGCCAGGACCTGGACGGAAGAGAGGTGCAGGGCGGCGACGACGATCCGCCTGAGTTTTCTGACGTTGGATTGCTTGGCGGATGCAAATGTGTTTCAGCAGTTCCGCAGTCTCCATAGCCGTGGGTAACTTCGGTAGGGGAAGTAAATGACAGGCTTTTGAAAAACGACCTATGATCACAAGAATAGTGGTATTACCATGGGAAACTGTTAAGTCGGTGATGAAGTCCACTGCTACATGAGACCAAGGTCTTTGCGGAATGGGAAGGGGCTCTAACAGACCTACGGGGAGTTGCCAATCGGTTTTGGCTTGGGCACAAACTGTACAAACATTGACGAACTCTTTGACATCGTTTTGTAGATTCGGCCACCAGAACTGGTTTGTGATTAGCTACCTGGTACGCTGTTGACCCGGATGGCCAGATGGGAGTGATAAATGAACCCACTGCATGATTTGCGGTCGAAGGGCCCTCGAGGGCAACCTTACCAGGAGGGCAACCTTCAGGGGCTGGTTCTGAGAGGGTAGCCTGCTGTATTTCCTCCATGATCTCCCAGCGAACTGGTGCCACGATACAGGTAGGGTTGATGATGTGTTTGGGGTTTATGGCGGTGATGGACGTCTCATGTAGCCGGGATAAGGTATCTACTTTGGTGTTCTTGGATCCTGGGTGATAAGTCAATGTGAATTGGAACATGGTGAAGAACAGGGCCCACCTGGCTTGACGCGAGTTCAGTCTTTTAGCGGTTTTGATGTACTCAAGGTTTCAGTGGTCTGTGAGAACTAGGAAATGATGTTGGGCCCACTCGAGCTAGTGCTTCCACTACTCAAATGTGAGCTAGGCTAGGAGTTCCTTATTGCTGACATCGTAGATTCTCTCTGTGGGGGTAAGTTTACATGGAAAAAAAAGGCATACAGATGTAGTTTGGGCAGTGAACCTACTCGTTGAGAGAGAATGGCACCTACTCCGGTATCAGAAGCGTCGACCTCCACAATGAAGGGCAAGAAAGGTTCAGAATGATGTAGGATGGGGGCAGACATGAAGCGGTGCTTGAGGTCTTGGAAGGCTCGTTCGGCTTCCTCTGTCCAGGGTAGTTGCTTGCCCTTATTTTTAGTGAGTCGTGTGAGAGGTGCGGCCACGGAACTGAATCCCCGGATAAACTAACGGCAAACCCCAGGAAACATTGTAACTCCTTCAATGTGGTTGGTTGGGGCCATTTGAGAACCGCTTTTACCTTGTCACTACTGATCTTGACTCCTTTTTCTGACAGGACGTACCCCAGGAAAGAAATTTCAGACTGATGAAACTCACATTTCTCGGCTTTAACATAGAGTTGATGTGCCCATAGGCGTTGAAGGACTGTGCGCACCAGGACAAAATGTTCGTCCATAGACATGGAATACACCAAGATGTCGTCAATGTAAGCAATTACTCCATTCCCTAAGAGGTCCCATAGTACCTCGTTAACGAAGGCCTGAAACACTTAGAGGGCGTTGGCCAGTCCATATGGCATCACAAGGTATTCATAGTGCCCCCTGGTGGTGATGAAGGTGGTTTTCCACTCATCACCCTCTCGGATACGGATCAGGTTGTAGGCACTTCGTAAGTACAACTTTGTGAAAATCCGAGCCCCTCTGGGTTGTTTGATGGTAGCAGGGATAAGTGGTAGTGGGTATCTGTACTTCACAGTAATCTCACTCAGAAAGTCGATGCAGGGTCGAAGACCTCCACCCTTCTTCTCCACAAAGAAAAATCCCGCTGCAGCTGGGGACGTAGAGGGGCAGATATATCCATGTAGGAGTGCTTCTTCGATATATTCCTCCATAGCCTTTTGTTCCGGTTTGGACAACAGATACACTCGACTGTGTGGGGGCATGGAACCTGGGAGGATGTCCACGGCACAGTCCCATGAACGATGTGGTGGTAACTGCATAGCTCTTTGTTTACTGAACACCTCTGCTAGGTCTCAGTACTGCATGGGAATGTTCACCTCATTGGAAGACTCTGGGCTCTCAATTTGTGTAGCCCAACAGGGAGACATTGGGCGTGACAGTCGTGACTCCACTGTACCAGTACTCCCTTCTTCCAGGAGATGACTGGATCATGTTGCGCTAACCAAGGGTAGCCAAGGACGATGTTATTCTCTGGAGAGGTGATGACGAACAAGGTGATTCTCTCCTCATGGCATGCTCCAATGCGCACTGTGAGAGGAATGGTTTGTTGTAACACTCTCCTTTGTCCTATCAGATGTCCAGAACTCTGACTTGTAGTAGTGGGTGGATGGGTTCGGTGGGAATCTGGAGCTCCTCGATTAACTGATGGTTGATGATGCTTCTTGTGGCTCCAGAGTCAATTAGTGCTGAAACACAGAATTCAGTATCAACCCAAGATATAACCACTGACAACGTAAGTGATCTGTTTTCAATAGGAGAGCAGAGTGTGGTACTCACCATTGGTTCCCCAGCAGAGCCAGGCTTCCCACAGTAAAGGCATAGGTGTTGCTGAATTCGTCGTCGTCTCTCCTCTGGAGTTAACCGGAAGTGGCCCAAATGTATTGGTTCTTCTGCAGGAGGGATATATCTGGTGCTGGAGGGAGCGGGTCTCATTCCTGTACCAAACATCCGTTGTTTGTCCCTGAGCAGATTATCTAGTGAAATGGAGAGCTGAATGTATCGTTCGAGTGAGAGTGTGTTCCCTTGGCATGCCATTTCTGTCTGTAGTTCCCGCTGAGCACCCTCGATGGTACATAGTGAGCAAAGCTGGCTCACTCCACCCGCTACCAGCTGCAATGGTGTGAAATTCGATGGTGTATTCAGACGCGAGGCGCACAGCCTGACGGATCTTGCACAGTAACGAGCCGGGATCTCTACCGGTCGCTGGATGATCAAACACTGCTTTAAACTGTGAAAGGAATTGGCTTTCTGATATTAATATGCTGCTCTCCTGGGCCCATAGAGCCGTGGCCCACTCTTTAGCTTTCGCGGTGAGGAGGGACATAACAAAGTAAATTGTTCCAGGTGGTGCTGAATGTAAAGAGAGCATTGCATTAGAAAACCCTGACAATGATTAGCGGTGCCATCGTAGCGCTCTGGTACAGTTACAAACGTAGATATGGATGCACGATTAGCATCGCTAGTGGCGGTTTGGGAGGGTACCTGGCTACTGGGTCTTGGTGTGGCAGAGGCTTGAGGCATCCAGTGCATCAGCTGGAACAATTCCTCTAAGAGTTGAATCCATGTTGTGTCAAAGTCTTCTGTAAGACCCAGATTCCCACAAACACAGAGTAGGATCCAAGTGCAGAGTTTTATTAACAAATGTAATCCAAGAGCAGTAGTCAAATGAATGAGGGGTCGAGAAAGCCAGGTAGTCAAACAGGTAGCAATCAAAACAAAAGGGGTAGAAAAAACTCTGAAACGGTTAAACAGGCAAGAGGTACGATAACCAGGAAATCCACACGGTAAGAAAACGTTCATATACTGAATGTGTGATTGTGAAATGTGGATCAGGTGAGTGAACCTGATGAGTGAGTGTTAGTATTCAGGTGATGGTGACCTCTGGCGGTGTGGGGTGGTATTGTTTGTGTTGTTGTTTTAGTGGAGACCGTATCGTAAAAGACAATAACTAAATAAGGTCTAGGTGTAGAAGCAAATGATCTGTGTAACACACATATTCACTCTTTTTGAATAAATTGTACTAAGAGTAGTAAGAGTTGTATTAATGGGGGAACTTTTTACTTGAGTAAATTTGTGATAAACAAAAATGTACTTTTACTTCATTATATTCATGATCTTGCCGCTACATTTTTTCAATTTTTTTAATTCAATGGATGTTCAGCTCATTTTGTTTACTAGAGATTCTTTAATTTATTTCCCATCGCACATTTTGGTGAAGTCACGATGTGGCCATGCTTTACATGTTTTGCTGTTTCACCGATTAAACGTTGTCACATTAAGGTCAACAGCAGCTGAGACAGATGAATTTATGGAGGAAACCAGTGATTCGGTAGAGGTGAGGCATCTACACATGAAAAAAACAACAACTATATAACGTGCTTCATTCTTCAAGTTAAGAACGTGGACACAAGAAAACATGAACTTGAGAAAACATGTACTTGAAAAATGTGGTAAGTTGTGGTTGTGCCTATGATATCACTAACTGCTAACATTAGCCATGTCACCTAGCTAGCAAGCAGAGAATGCTATGTATATTGTTAACATTCTTTCACCAATGAGAGCTGTACTTTCTGTAATATGTAATACATATGGTAATACGTGAGCACCCAGTACAAGTAGAATATGTTTCCGGGCTATCAGTTTTTTATTCGTAGTTGTCTGGCAGACAAGTAGGTTCAGAAGGCTATTGATATAGCGATCACCAGCATTTTTATTTCTACCATCCAACAATCAGAGAAAGAAAAAAACGTGCTCCCTGATGTTTAAATGTAACACACTCCAGTCAGTTCATGTATCTGTGGCACGACGCCCCTTGTTACCCATTTCCGTATCCCACCACCTGCTGCACTACACACATCAACCAAGGACACAATTAGGTTGTTGGTAGGAGCTATTTTTACTAGTTTGATTAATTAGCTTGCACGGATGATAAGCGATCTTTTCAGAAATAGGATCTTTTCAAGGATGTTGAAACACTGACGAAACTGAGCAGAACCACCATAAAACTCTAATGCTAGTACTTAAATGCTAGCATTACCTTGCCGTTAAAGCCCCTGTCAACTTATTTCCATAATTAACTTCTTACTATTAGCTATAGCTTCTGTGGTGAATTTACCATTGACTGCAAAAGTAGGAACAATGTTGTTTTTTTCAGTTAAGAGATTTTTACATTTCTTTTTTCTGACATTTTCTTCTAGCCTACTTGAGTTGGGCGGGAGTATATTTGGTAACGGTGACGTCAGGTATACCAAAGTACCAATCAGAGCCATCTGCTTGGACAACCTGAAATCGAAACTGACCTTTTTTTACCTTGTTAGCTCATGTCCTTGATCAGATTATGCATGATTCATCTGTACTAATCACTTAAAAGACAAAATTCTTCTTTGTCTGTAATTTTTCACTAAAGTGCAATGACTTTTTCCCGTCTCTAAACGGCCTCTGATTTTTTTTATTACGTCACGGTGGAATTGTGGGCGGGACAAAAAATATAATAACCAATCATTTTATGTCATGTTCCCCCCCGAGTTAGCTCGCGCTTGCAGCAATACCGATTAACTTTTCACAAGCAATCAAATCCCGATGGATAAAACCAAAGTCCCGCCTGCCTAAATATGTCGTTTCACTCGGAAATACGTCACGTTGCGAAAAAAAAAAGGGTTTGAATTTCCGTTTCATGTTGTCTTTAAACCAGACACGATAAGCACGCCAACTTGGTGGCAATTCACCGGTTTCTGTGAGTGTCACGCTGCTAGAAATATTTACTAAAATACACCAATACACCATGCACCGTTCATGACTAACTTGTGTAAAAACAAAAGCATTGTGGAAGCTCTGCTCTCTCATTCCTATTTGCTATTCTATCACTGTCAACTCATTTTAGTAATATAAAATATAATATAAGTATATATAATATATATAATATATATATATATATAAGTAATATAAAATCGTTATGCACATCCCTTGTCTGTAGTAATGCACTTAACTAGCTCATCATACATTTGAGTTACATTACGTTAGCTAGCACTCTTTAACCCTAACCCTAGTTCAATTAGGTTTCCAGGCAACCCAAACATGGGACTGGGCAAGCACATTGGAGCTTTTACTTGCCCAGTGGGCTATCTAATAATTTTTTATTAGAAAGTAAGATACTTTCTTACTCAGGTAGTTATTTTGGTGACTACATTTCTATTTACTTGAGTCATTATATTTTAAGGAGCACTTTTACTTGAGTAAGGTTTTTGACTACTCGACCCACCTCTCCTGAACACCAGTCACCAGTCCCATTATGTAAAGATAATTGGGCACATTAGCTGTCTCATATTAGGCTATTAAACCCTTGAAGTCTTGGTTTATTATTATTATTCTTTATTCAGTAGCTACTATGAATTATTCAGTAACTACAGTGAAAGTCTGGACCCACTGACGGGTCCTGGGAGTTTAAGGTGTTAAATAAAATTAAGACCTTGCATGTTATGGATTTTTCACAACATGCATTATTTTAATTGGCACTCTACAAATTTTCTTAAACGTCCCCATTTTTCTGATGGCCATGCACATACAAATGCTCATACACAAATACTCAATGTACACACACATGCACAAATGCTGATTATCTGGAGAGTAAAACTATTATGTAGGACCTCTTCGACGGTACCTGCTCTGTGTTTTCTCCACAGTCTTTTGCTGCTTTAACCGTGCCATAACTCACACTGTGCGCGAGACTCTCTGACTCCGGCACTGACAGACTCGAGTGCTGCTTCCTGGGTGGTTTGATTTGGGTGTAGTACCTGCTGGCTGTCTTCCCTGCCTGCCCGAGCTGACAGTATCCCTCCTGTTGATGATGTAGTGTACCGGTGTGTCTCTGTGGGTGGCTCATGCGGCTCAACTCCTGACCTCAAACACAAGAGGTACTGCCTGGCAGGAAGCTGGAGTGCAGAGACAAGCGGTGGTGAACAAAGAGAGCTAGATGATTAGACTAGGTATATTTATGCATGGATAGAGAAAGAAAGAATGAAACATCTAACTAGAGTTAAGTCAAGGCTCTTAGATGACAGGACAGAAGTTTATAGTATAGACAAATACAACAAATAGCCCAGCTGAAAAAAAAATTATGTAAACCATTACAGATTTCTTTTGATTTCTCGTGGCTTTGTAACAGTTAGTAATGGTATTTTGTGTTTTCTAATTGGGTTACAGTATGAAAGGTCCTAATGGTTTACCAAATGACCTTTGACCTTTGAGAAATTTTTGATGGTTTTCTAGCAGATCCAAAGGTGTTGTACAGGACTTGGTGGTGACCTTGTTGTAATATATTGTGCTTTAATGGTGAGTCAATGGACCTAATGGACTTCTGTGATGTTTGCATCTGTAATGATCCTGGGGGGTTGTCTGCAATTAAACAAGAAAGTACTAATATACAGTAGCATTTATGATAATCTACATTGAGTCATATATCATTAAAGTTCAACAATTCAGTGGATCATTAAAATATTAGATTCTGATGGGAAAATGTTTCATGGAAATCAGTATGGCAATTCCTATTAGAAATTGAAACGATATTTCTACTTTTTTTCAGCAGGGAGATAATGATGGTAATTATGATGTTGATGAGGATGAAGGAGAAAATTTTGATGATGATGACAATGACACCAAGTGTATTCCTGTGATTTGTGCGAGTGTGACTGTCTCTGACTAAGCCAGGAATGCCCTGTGTTTGTAGTAAGACATGAGTGTTCTGTGTATTTCACACTAACTCACAGGAGGCCCTTCGTCTGGTGGAGGCTGATGTGCATTACTCTGGCAGGGAAAGCCCCTCTCTTTCCTATCTTAAACAAACATACAGTCCCATGTGCTCTGTGTCTCCGCGTCTGCGCCATGGCCAGCACCACAGACAGAGCATGTGTGGGAGTCAGGCAGACAAAAAAGAGAGAGGGCGTGTGATAGACCCTGTGCGTTGGTGTGTTTGCTCAGAAGTGCTGGTGTGTGTCTGCTACACTGCCAGCAAGTGCTTTCTCTTTCCTGTGTGAAAAGCTGAGCATAGCTCTGCTTTCCCGCAACTGGATTGTGAGTCAAGAGTGGCATGGGAAGCACACAGGGGGATGTCTTTGTGTCCCTACATCTTTCCATGCCCACAGTGTATCTGTCCCTTTCTCATGGTCAAGGATAGGGGCTCTCTCTGACGCAGTGACCCTCCCGATCGCTTACCCCAGAGCCATGTCTGGGTTTGAGAGGGTGATGGTGCCTGTTACAGGAAGCTAGGGTCAGAGGTTATCCCTTGACACTGCAGACAGATACTAGGCAGAGACATAGGCCCTGCACCACCATTCCTCTTCTCTTCTCTTCTCATGCTCTGTACTTCTTCGATGAATTGAGGTTCTTGAGCACATTTTTGCTTAATCTGATGTCGTTCTTCTCATGACTGCCTGGATCCTGCACAATGGAGTCCCTCTCCTCCGTTGTGTCATGCCATAGCCTTTTTTGGCGTTTTCTGTAGAGACCAAGTGCCTCAGCTTGTAAAATAGAAAAAGGGGGTGTCAATCATACTTCTGGTAAAATGGTGTCAATCCTACATCAAGGGAAATATTCTTCAACATAAACATACAATGTCCACCATGCTGGATCTTTGTGGCTGATTTACCACGGAAAATAAGTGTTGCTACATTGACAAGCATGAACTTGTTTGCACTTATTTGAGCCCACAGACTGATGCCATCAGAATAGTGTGTTTCTATGATGTGCTCATGCCCCAAGTTTAGACATTACAATATTTCCATTTTTGGAAATTATCAGGCTCCAGGCCTATTAAAGACTTGTTTCATCTACTCATTACATCAAGAAGGTTGTAATACAATGTAAAATCCAGCATTTTCTGCTCTGTTGTTCGTTATCTCTATATAGGAGGTTAATTGTGTCAGTACTTTCAAGCTGTGCTCTCACGCTCACACTCCAACCCCCCCTCCCACGCATACACCATCACCACCACACACACACACACACACTCCCATACAAAGAAAAGCTGTCTTTCTACCACCCACTATCTAAATCACCTTACTCTCCCTTACACTAACACTCACAGACTCTCATTCCCACATAAATTAATAGACTTCTTTGAGTACAGAGCTCCTTTACTCTCAGACGCACACACGCACGCACACACGCACACGCGCGCACACGTACACACACACACACACACACACACACACACACCTCTCCAACCCAATACACTGAACCACTGGTGAACCCTGTAACTATAGAGGCTGTTTCTGGCCCAGTCGAGCCAGTAGCTCCCTTCTCACTTTCCTAGAGCCTTATGAAAACAGGGGGAAAGAATGTGAAAAATCTGCAGCATTTCAGCAGAAGACAATAACCTTCCAGGTATGACGGGGGTGTGGGTGATGGAGCAGACCATCCGCAGTGGAAGAATCTTCACAATGTGTTCTCTTAAGTGGATACCGGAGGTGCCATAACTCACCCAGCACATTGTCTTTAAGTCTGGAGATAGAGAGGGACTTGTTTTAATCTGAGGCAATCCACAACAATTGCCAAAGACTAGAGAGAAAGAGAGTGAAGATCCCCCGGGATCAGTTTACTCTATTCCGACCCATGACTAAGTGTTTGCGGTCCAGGTCAAAGCCATTTAGGCTTCCCTAAAAACATTAAAGCTTAAAGCTTTTTGTCATGATGTAGACGGGAGGCGGACACAAGTGCGAGCCGTTTTAAAACATTTATTTTACATTAAACATCAAACAAGTAACGAACATAAAACAAACACGGTGCTACAAACAGCATGACATTAACATCAGAAGACAAAGCAGGACTGAAACACGGGGATACTTATACAAACACTAATCACACAGACGAACGAGACACAGATGGGATCACTTAACATGATAAGACAGGGGCATAAACATAACAAGAATACAACAGATACACACGTGGTGGTGTTGCTATGGTTTAATATTTTGCTATAAATGCCATGCTAGAATAGAAATATGCATTTGTTTTAGTAAGATTCAACCAGATGAACATTTTTGAATATTAAGAAAGGAACTGAAGTCCATAAATAAACCTAAGTGACTATAAACTAACCAGTGATGACTCTTATTATTATAATATTTAAGCACATTTTGTAGTTGATGATGTTTCCCATTAAATGATATTCCTTTTTACATTTACATTCCTTTTACATTTCCTCAATGTATATGGTTCTTTATAGTAATACATTTTGGTGATTGCTTTCATAACACATTTTTAGGATGGATACACACTCCATCCCTTTTTTTCAGTGCTGTAGAAAATTCTATGCTAGCACTGCTATTTTTTTCCTGTGACTGGTTGATTGGGATGTGACAAAGGACAGTTACTGTTAAAGGCTGGATGAGGCTACAGAACTGTAGCAGCTATTAGGCAAAACCACAGGCTCTTGGACAAATCTACATGTACAAGTTATTTAGTTAAGGGGTGGTCGGGTCATGGATAAACTGCTTCTGTTCTCTTGCATGGTGAAGGGAACATGGCAACTGGCTGTAGCTGTTCTCATCCAAAGTTTGAGAATTCATCTGCATGTAAAGAACATATGCTAATAACACACTATGTACAGTCTGACATAGACAGAGGACTGTGTAATGGAAATGAATCACTGCTTAAGCATATTTGTGATAATGAGCCAAGTATTTTATTATTGACACTACCTTATGCTTATTCTGGCATCATTCATATACCAAGGCTAGCTCTTTTTTATCTGTGCTTGGAAAACCACCAAACAGAGTGGTATTTTTGAACACTGGCTCCTCAGTCACTGCTACACTAACATCCTCACTGTGTTTTGGAGAGAGAGAAAACAAGTATTTTGAAAGTGTGTCTGCACGTTTTCACTTTCCTGGTGGTCCTACAACTTCATATCAATGCATAAAGAAAGCTTAGAACAATAAAAGCTGTTAACAACAATTAATAACAGCTTCCTGTCTGAAGTACAAGAATCACTACAGTTTCTTGGCTCAGGCGGCCACTATGGAGTCTCTCTGTGCCTGCTCTTTATCAGTTGGGAGAGCCAAAGACCTTGGTAGAAGGCTATTTTGCGCTGATCAGGATCTAGCCCCCCCCCCTCGAATTCTGACCTTGACCATTAGGATTATAAATCTCAAAACTGGACTCGGATCAACAAAGAAGATCAACTTTGAGAGATAAAGAACTGAGTGAGTTACCCAGCCCTGGCACCATTATCCTCTCAAAAGATGGGGAATACAAAGAGAGAAGAGAGAGGGGGAGAGGGAAAGACAGGCAAAGAGAGAGAGAGAGAGTCTGCGTGACAGAAGTATCTGCTGAAAGAAGATCAGGCTCGGGTAGCGTGTGAAGCCTATCTGTCTGTCAGATCAGAGGCTGTCGCCTCTCCCCAGTGCGCTGTCTGACGTGCAGGCACCTGCTGTGCTTCCACACAACAACCTCAACACACGCATACACACTTTCCCTCAGGCCACAGGCGCCACCTGATCCTCCAGCCTTTCATAATCCTGGACAAAGTGTTCCCCCTTTCTGCTACAGGACCTCACCGGAGAACATTAGACCCACGCTGTTTGCAGCTTTTCCCTTATTTTGCATGAAATATGGACAAATAATCTTATAATCAGGTGTGAAAATGTGCTTGGACATGCCGAGAGACCTCATAGAACTATGCACACCAATGACATGTACTAATGGCTCTACAGATGTGCTTACGTGTTTTTGTGTCATGCATTTTCAAAGATGATTTCACAAAATGACTGTGTTTGTGTTATGAGTATACATTTTAATATTATTATTATGGGGGGTGGTATGTGTGTGAGGGTGTGTGATTATCTCCATGTCTCATATATTTGTGGCAGGTGGTAACATTAACCAGTGTATGCTCTCTGCAGAGATTAAGGAGATCAGGAAGGTACAAGAGCCCCTTTCTGATCTTCTGGGTTATTTGATCTATTCGTATCACATTTATCTGTCTCTTGTTCTCTGTGTCTCTCTGTCTCTCTCTCTCTCTCTCTCTCTCTCCCTCTCCCTCTCTTCACTCTCTCTCCCTCTCTTCTCTCTCCCTCTCCCTCTCTCTCTCCCTCTCTCCCTCTCTTCTCTCTCTCCCTCTCTTCTCCCTCTCTTCTCTCTCCCTCTATTCTCCCCCTCTCCCTCTCTTCCCTCTCTTCCCTCTCTTCTCTCTCCCTCTCTTCTCTCCCTCTCCTCTCCCCTCTCTCTCTCTCTCTCTCACCGTGGCTGAGGCAATGAAGTTGTATAGCCCAGACAGAAACACCCACACAAGGCTTCCCCTTCCACAGCCTGCTGTGGAAACTATGAGTGCCTTACACTATTCTCTCAAACAATTATGATGTGTAATATTACAATCTAATTCCTCCCCTTTTATTTGTCTGCCTATAACAGGGTGTGCATGTCGGCCTGGCCCATTACCTGAGGTTTCCCTTCGCTGTGGAGATTCCCATGCCATTCCAGCAGCATTAGGCCACAGATCCTGGATGCAGCAGGAGATGAATCATATCGTGGGGAAACACTTGTCAGATATAAATTCTAATAAGGCCATATAAAACCACATGCAGCAAGCATTAAAGGCATGCTGTGTGGACACGGGGCCAAGGAGTATGGACAGGAAAGAAAGGGGAAAGGGAGGTCAGACGAAGGATGAGAGCCCATTCAACGAGATAAGGGGCAACAGTAAGGCTACAAGAAAGAGAGAAAGGGAGGGTGTAGTAGTGTTGATAAAGGTTCAAAATTGGGAGTTATTTTCCAACAACTTTCA
Organism: Olivaichthys viedmensis; assembly: GCA_028565825.1. NCBI lineage: Eukaryota > Metazoa > Chordata > Actinopteri > Siluriformes > Diplomystidae > Olivaichthys > Olivaichthys viedmensis. The sequence goes on along the minus strand of JAOUQW010000042.1, from coordinate 13,264,411 downwards.
TACTTCAAGAAATTCATTGATCAAAAACAAATTAAATCTTTTGAAACCGACTAAATGCCATAATGGCTACAACGTGAGGAGATATGGTGGGAATGTTTTTTATAGATTGAAACCTTATTTAAGACCTTTGTGAATGTATTATTTCCTCTGGACAGTAGTTGGATTTTAGTTAAAGCAGAGTTAAAACAGAGATGGTCAGAGCAGAGGAAAGCGAACATCCCTGATCCTTCACTACAGCCAGGAGACATTTTTACAGTAGGCCCATAAGGCCAGACTGTACTCTCTCTCTAACTCTCTTCCTCCACTCAACATGCTCCTCGCTCACTCAAACTGAGCTCAGTAGAACTGAGAGAATGGAAAAACTGACTGCACATTCTCTCCCTGTCTTACTTTTCATTTTAACCGTGATGAATTAAACATGTTGGAGATCATTTAAATCTAACCAAACATGAAACGCCTGGCCACAATAGGCATACCTTCCAACGTTGTTAACTCAATTGAGTAACTTCTCCTGAGTGACTTGAACAGCGGCCATATGCGATAAGTGCAGGGCACTTCCTCTGCAATCTGGTGACCCTCGCTGGTCTCCCATGCCTCTGATGTTTCCATTTCATTGCCCATGACCTATATTTCCAACCAGTGGTGTTAAAAAAAGAAAAAGAAAAACAGAAAACAGACAAAACCTGAATAGACTTTCTCACACAATGCTGATTGTATCAGTACTTCAGTTTCAAGGCAAAAATGTACACTGAAATTGAACTAGTGCAACAATTGGACTTCAACGAAAACCCTTAAAAAAAGTGTTGCCCAAATGTTTGCGACTTTGAGGATATAATTAAATGCTGCCGTTTCCTCAGTATTACAGAAGCATTATGAGAATAAAAAAACATTATTGTACACATCACTGTGACTTGTTCCAGTTACTGAGTATTAGAAGAAAAAGCAAAACCTCTCGATTGTTCGGCTGTACGTTGCTGTGCGTTGCTGTGTAGGATGGCTCTGCGCATCTCTGACGCCGATAGACGTAAAACTAGCCCACTAACTCTAGCTATTTACAGTGTAGAGAACAAAACTATCACATCTGGTTGCTTCCGATGTTCCGGTCTGTGTTCTCAATGTATTTTGTTATCTAATCTGTGTATTTTGTTCTCCAGCCTGTCAAACACATTAGGCACGAGTCGGATAGTGTTAGCATGCTAGTCAAAATGCAGAGCAGTAAATATAATAAAGGAGCATTCTATTCTATAAGTTACACACCAAGGGTGAGCAGACGCCCTGGATGACTCACTATCGCCCGATATAACCGAGTTTGAAATACAGAAGATACAGAGAAACACACAAACACCTACCATTGGTCACTGGCCGGCTATCATGAGTTCTCCACCTAAACAACTTCACAACTGGGTAACTGGGTACAAATTCCACAACGAGGATAAATCGGCTGATTATAATTCACTAGCTTCAAACCAATTACAGAATAAATAATTGCCTTACCTGTTGATCAAGAAAAAAACTAAAACTTTCCTCTTATACAATAATATCGGACTCTTTCACTCTCTCACTCCTGTTTGCTTTGTTTACACTCTCATGCTCTCTCACTCTCTCACTCCTGATTGGCTGCCGGCTCCAGTCTGTCACAGTGTAGCCGGACTTCTTGCATGCCTAAAGCTGGAGCGCGATGACATTTGATGAATCTGAGCTGGCGTATGACGTGCGCATTCGAAATTTCCCGCCAATTCAAGCCCAACAGCTCGGACTGTAAATAACTGTGAGTTACTATTACAGGATTCCCTAGGCGACTCATAGCTGCTCAGGAGAATCATGTTTTAGATTGTAGCTTTAAGGTTCCTATGTTTGTGACTTATTTAACTATGATAGTAGAATGTATATACTCTGGTATCCTGACCATGACATTATCATAGTTTTACTGTAGTACAGATATTATGTCACTCTTATGACACTACTATGGTTTGATATTGAGTTGATATTTGATATGGAAATTTCATATTAGTTTTTCTTATCTAATTTTTCTCGTCTCATCTTGTCAAGTGCACGACGCCTTGTGCTGCGGTGTGCATGGCTGCGAGTGGCGGTTGCCACGGCAACGTGCGCCACACGCTCTTTGTTTGTGTTTGTGATTCCCTGTCTCATTATGTGATTGTCCCCACCTGCATGTCGTTTTTTAGTAATTAGTAAGTGTTTAAAAAGTCCTCTTGTGTCCGTCCAGTTTGTTCCTAATTGTTTGTTTGTCATGCTGTTTCATGTAATGTAGTTTGTATGTGTCACGAAGTGTTCCGGGTGCGCGGGTGCGGACACAAACGCGTAGCTGCTCTGGATCTCAAACATATTTATTTTACAAATATCGTCGGGGAAACAAACAAAAACTCACACCGCGACAGGTGTGCTGACACACAAACAACAGGAGACAACACAGGACGGACACAGGCGGGTATTTAAACACTT
>JAOUQW010000042.1:13251760-13261848 GCA_028565825.1 Olivaichthys viedmensis | reverse complement strand
GACACGGAACCAACATAAACGGGCACGTGACGGTCGTCGTCATGGCAACCGCCACGCTATTGTCTCGCGCTCAGCCGAGCACGTGACAGTATGTTGAGCAAATCTAAAATAAATGTTTGTTTGCAACGGCTTGCGCCTGTGTCCTACCTCATTGCTGCAGTACCGTGACAGAATCAGGCACCTCAAAACATGAAACACAGCAAGCCGCACTGCGGGGCCAACGGGCTGGGACGAGCTGGTTGATCACAGAGCATCGATGCTGGCTCTACGACGCCGCCGCCTTGGTCACCGCACCGGGGTAGTCCCTCGCATCCTGGGAAAGGAAGGGCTTAGCCAGACTTGACCAGGAAGGCGAGGCGCGGAGGACCAGGCTCGGTGAGCTGGCAGGAGCCACGCAGCAACAGCTCGCTGCGCGGCCAAGCCAGAAGCCAGAAGCAGCCGTTGCCAGCCGCCCGACCGATCACGGCGACGTCCCTCCGCCTCCCGATCCTGGGGAGGAAGTCATCGCTCCGCCCCCGGGCTATGGGGACAATGACACTCTGTGTCCTGCCCCGGCGGAGCACGTCATCGCTCCACTCCCTGGCCGCGCTGGGGATGGACTTTAGAGACAGTGACCAGAGTAGTAATAAAACCATGACAAACATACCATAGTAACCATGGTTTAAGTATGGTTTTATTTTGTGCCCAGAAAAACTTGGTTATTTCACCAAAAAGTCATGGTTACTCCTAGGCAAAAAACGTGTCCTGAACTCTGTGACGCCACCACCCAAAACAGATTTTACAAATGTAATGCAGAGATTAAAACAAATTACTCAGCAGCATTATGGTTCTGAGAAATTTGCTGTGAGGGCACAGAGGGGGGTAATTAGAAATCTTGTCAGAGCATATTAATCTTTTGTTGGACAGCTGCATGTGAGTGGGAGTGTGAAGATTATAGATTTCAAAGGTGTGTCCCTTTCGGCACTGTGTGTCTGTATTTGGCCCCATGCCCTCTCTGTACTCTACCGAATTAGGGCAGCTTTCTAGTTTTCAAAGGGATGCCATTTGATTCTTTTGTTTGCCCTGTTCATCTTGTATTCCTGGTATTCTGAACAGAGTGAGCAGTGCCTGAAACGCTGCCACTGTGTGATTCAAGCATTCACAGCCCATTAGTGTAAAGCGCTTCAGTGCACCCAAACTTAAGGCTTTGGTATTGTTTTTATTTGCAGAATGAGGCGTGATATGATGAGATGCATGAGAAAGTGCCAAATAGTGTAGCATGCAGGTGAAGGTGGAGACAGGAGGAGGAGGAGAGCAGGAGTGGATACAGGGAAGACCTGCCAAGGTGGCACTATCTCCAGCATTAATCCCTGAGGTTTCCAGCTCTGTGTGCTGCAGTGGGGGAGTAATACAGTATGTGGGCTTGCAATGATGTATGCACCTTTCGTGAAACAGCTTATGATCACAGTGGGTGGGGTGATAAAAGGAAGAGAGAGAGAGAGAACGAGAGAGAGAGAAATCATTTAAGCAATCATGCCAGGACGTGAATGTGCTCTTTATCTGATACTAGAGACAGATCATATGAAGTGTTTTACCTCCTGTGCTATGCCTGACCCGTGCTGAGGAGGTCACAATTACACTCATTTTCAAGTCTCCCTCACTGTGGCTGCATCCTGGCCAAGGAAGACACATTAACTCTGCTATTACCATTATGGAAAAATATGACCTCAGTGCCAGGCTGCTTTAGATGCCATAGTGATGTAGTAATAAGTAGTGAGTGAGTCAGGAGGCAATTTGGAACTTCAACACTGATGATGAAATACTCATTTTCACAACAAAGACTCTGGCTAATCATTTATTCAGCTGTAAGCCATGGTCGGTGCAGATGTTTGCTTTTTAGGTACTGTTAAATCAGTCAGATGAGAATGATTTATCCACTGCCACATAATTCTCGCTTTTACAAAAATGGCATAATTCCTGTTTCAACCATTGAAATCCACTGGTAAAGCTTTACATTAAGGTTTCTTAACATTATTTATGGCTTTAGTTAACATTCCCAAACCATGACCTTCACCATTAATAAATCATAATTAATGTTAACAAAGTAATTACACTTGTATTAATTGATGATTGTTTAAATGTTGAAAGAAAATCACCCGCTTTAACCAATGTTTATTTCATTCTCAGGTGTAAATATTGGGACACACCATTCAGCCTTAATTAGGAACTAACCACCAGGAACACAATAATTACGTCATTAGTTCATATTGGTCATTGTGGACTTATATTTAGTCATGGTTGAAATAAACATTAGTTAATGCAGGTGTTCATTATTTTGCTGACATTTAATCAAACATCAGTTAATACAAGTGCTAATTACTTCGTTAACCTCTTAAACTCCCAGACTTACATTCCTCAATCTTTTAACTCTGTACCCTTCCTATTCGTTTCACTGTAGCTACTGAATAATTCATAGTAATAACTGAATAATATGCTTTAAAATGAATAACTAAATAATAAGCCAAGACTTTAAAAGGTTAATATTACTTATAGTTAATTAGTGGTTTGTTAACGTTAACTAGTGCAATAATGACAGTGGAGAGAACCCTACTGTAAAGCATTACTGTTTGTTTTCTTGTTGTGCCATCTATATTGCATTCTTCCCTCCCTTAACCAAAGCAATTATTATAGTTATGAATCATCTTGTCACTGTGACATTAGCTGCACACTTAATTAGGCTAGGATTTCTCATCTTCTGTTCTGGTGAACATACCTGAAGGGTTTTCTCAGTGTTCGGCTCTATTCATGGCATACAGTGCTCACCCTGTGTACAAGTCCCAGGCATACGGCTCTCACTGATGATGACATCAGTGGCCTTGACACACAGTGTTTGCCTGTTTCTCTGGGCTCCACAGGGGTATGCACTCTGGCCTTGGAGGAACTGGGGCAAAACATAGACTCACAGGGGTTTAAACAGCTTACGGAGCAGTGGAGCCATGGAGTCTCTGCTTTCCTCACCGAGAGAGACTAATTCGCTTTCTGTCTCTCTCCTGCAGAATAACCTTCACAGTAAGCCTCTGTTTCACCACTGCGAAAAAGAACACACATGCACACTTAAACACAAATTAAACACAACTTAAACAATGACGTCCTCTGCGGGGGCTGGAGGCAGAGCGGCGTCACTGTCCCCGAAACTTTCTCGCTCTCTAAGGTGTGTAGTTATTTACATATGGCTATAGTATTAGTGTGTTAGTGAACGATTTTAACCTGCCCTTTCCCCTTCTTTACAGCTGAACTCTATAAACACACACACATGCCCTGCAATATAGCATTGCATCACGAGGCTTCTCCTTTCCTCCAGATCCTGACAAAAGGAGGAGAGGGGGAAGAAAAACATCAGGGAATGATGTAAAGACATTGCAGCACCCTCTGTATTGTCTTCATCCCTCATAGCACACATCAGCTCAGATGAGGCTGAGGCAATCGCTTTGGAAAGGAAGGATGAGGGGGGGGGGACCATTACTGAGTCACAACAGTGCAAGCCATAATTCATTAAACCAATCATTAGTGTGAAAGGAACTTTTTAATAATCACTAATTAAGTTTATTTGAAAATAACATGTTTGTTATTGTTGGGTGCTTTGAGGCCTGTTCAACGGGTGCAGATTCAGTGTTTTAAAGGTCCTTCATGTTTCGTATGATGAGAAATAAATTAAAATACTCCAAAAAAGCGGTCAGTGTGGCCATGTACCAAAACATGGAATGTAGTAGGAATAGTAGACATATTTCATATTTAAATTTTCTATGTGTCACGCATAAACAAACATTTATTAAACGCCGACTTCCTGTGCGCGTGACATAACCCACCCCCCAACACGTGGCTCCCGCCGTGCACACAAGCACCCTTAACGGGCGGGAGGGGGGGCAGGGCCCGTGGGGCCAACGTCCATGTCCAGGTGGGCACTCTGCAGATGGCACTGCCCGGGGAAATGAACTCCACCCTTCACGCAGCCCGGGAGCGAAGCGACGATGTCCTTTCCGGGATCAGGAGGCAGAAGGACACTATGACATCCTCGGCTGGGGCTGGAGGCAGGACAGTGTCGTTGTCCCCGAAGCCCGGGGGCTGAGCGATGACATCCTCGGCGGGGGCTGGAGGCAGAGCGCCGTCGTTGTCCCCGAAGCCCGGGACTAATTCGCTCTCTGTCTCTCTCCTGCAGAATAAACCTTCACAGTAAGCCTCTGTTTCACCACTGCGAAAAAGAACACACATGCACACTTAAACACAAATTAAACACAACTTAAACAATGACATCCTCTGAGGGGGCTGGAGGAGGCAGAGCGGCGTTGCTGTCCCCGAAGCCCGGAAGCGAAGCAATGACATCCTCTGCGGTGTCAGGGAACTGGAACACTCCTCCTGTGGCATCAGGGAGCTCAACCACGCCTCCTGCAGCACCAGGGAATTCAGCCACGCCTCCTGCGGCATCACGTCATCAGCGCCCCCCCAAAAAACTTCAGGGGGCTTTCACTCTCTGCTCCTGCGAGGCTCGCGACTCGGGCGAATCGACGTGGAGCCACGATCGGGTGGGTGGCTGGCGGCGGCTGTTTCTGGCTCCCCAGTGCGACATCGCCCCTCAGTGATCGGCGTGGAGCCGCTATCAGGGGGAGCCTTGCAGCGCTGGCTTCGCAGCGCGGCTTGCTGTGTCCATGTTTTGGGGTGCCTGATTCTGTCATGCTTTAGCGGCGGAGACAGGACACAGGCGCAAGCCATTGCAAACATAAACAAACATTTATTAAACACCAACTTCCTCTACACAACAGGTGGGGACAATCACATGACGAGACAGGGAATCACAAACACAAACAGCGGCCACGTGCACCGCAGCGCGAGGTGACGTGCGTGTGACACCATGTTGTTAACAAGACATTGATTAAACTTTTTACATTTACAGAGCTCAGTTTATTTGGATACATCATGTGTAGTTATGTTAAGGCCTTAAACTAAACTGTCTCTGTTCTCTTAACATAGAACCACACTTGTCCAGCGATAAGATCTGGGCCAAGAATCAAAATGTTTTTTTGAGGGGATATTTTGATTTACTTTAATTCTGCATATACACTGCAAGCCGATCTTTGCTGACCAAGCTCTTCATTCATAATATTTTTTCCTTTTCATTACTGCTATAGCAGCAAAAACTACACAACATTAACAACAAAGCATAAGCATGCAGACAATACCTAATCATTCAAAAAGTAAACCAAAAAGAATAAAAGTAACATTTTGACTTATGAGTGAGTACTTATTGCTGGAGCATGATATCAGAGGACAATTCTTTTCTTTGTATGTCGACTTGGCGTGTACTCTGCTTTCCTCATTGGGGCTTCTATTATCAATAATAATTTCCAGAGAGCCAATCATGCAGCTTTGCTGGTGACAATAATTTTGCTATTTGCAAAAAGGGATCGTAAACTCGCTGCCCTCCCCTAGGCACGCCAGGCGCAAATTGTGCTAAAACGTTTTTATGTGGGTTATTTGTCTCTCTTTGCTGTCCTGAAAGTGGTCTGTAGTGCGTGCTGGGAAGACTGTGCACAGGAAGGTATGAAAGGGGGTAGTTGCAGTGGTGTGATCTTTCTGTGTAACTGCCTCAGAACTTTCACAATGGGCTCCCTCATGGGCTCGCTGATTGCAGATTTGTACCTCGCGGGCCATAAGGGTGAAAAAAAACACAGAGGGTGGAGGAGGAATCTGTGAGCCAAACCCACACCCTGCTCTCTGGTTTTGATCTTCCAATGTTGCAACAACCAGCATCATGTCATCGCTCCAGCAAAGCCATCACTATTATCAGTATGTCAACAGTTTCCCTTGTTTTCCCCTCCTCTGCCTGAAGAGAAGAAGACAGTTTTGTTGTCTCTTGCCATTTAAGAAGGATACAAGACATACAAAACAGAATGAAAAAATGATTAAGCAAGTCACAACCACCTGAGCATAACAGAATACATATAACAGGCATTTATTTCAAGAGATAAGAGTTAGGAGAACTCTTGATGGACACGTTTGTGCCTTAGAGATCAGTATAAAGAAGAATTTGGTGAGGTGTGTGTCTCACAGAAGGAGAGAGACAGAGAGAGTGAGAGAAAAAAGAGGGACAGACTTTTTGTATTGTACCTAATGAACTAGCTTTAAAACCAGCTCAATGCCGCCTTTCATCGCTTCATTACACACATTCAACATTTTTGTGATAACTTGGACAGCGGAGCTCCTCTCCACGGCAGCTCTGGAGCGCAGTGCAGGCGATGACATATGAATATTGAGAAAGATTTCTGGAGCTACGTCCAAGGTGAGAGCCCGCGGGGCCTGAGCGGCATTCAGTTCGCTTAGAGCCGCATGAGGGCGTGATGTCATGCCGATGGAGGGGAGAGAGGAGTGAAGTCACTGTGATTGAGTGAGCTGACGACAGATTAGATGAGACAAAGGAGAGCAATTGAAGCACATGGGTCATGACCAGCATCCACAGGGGCCATGACTCACAGCTCACAGCCAAGATGTGGAAGCAATATGCGATTGTGGACAGAGTGAAAACGCGACTATGAAGCTTTATCGAAGTTGTTACAGTGAGACATGTTCACAGCTACATGAGACTGATATGCTCCGATAAAGCAAGATGTTTTGGAATAAAAGCTTTCAGAAAGACTGTGTGGTCTCCATGGAGTGGAAGATGCTGATGGGGACCTAATCAGAGTGAGTATACAGGAGCCAAGATACTAAGCAAACACACAAGGTTACTGTGAATCACTCAGGTCTTCAAGGCCTCCACACATATGTTCATCCAGAAATGTCCTACTGTGGCTCACAGCTGCACATTATATCCGAATTATAGGATAGCATGACTGTGTAAATGCAGTCTTCCGCAACCAGATTCCTTTTCGCTCAAATTCATATTGCTGTGTCCTGGAGTGTGTGTCCCACACAGAGAGAGAGAGAGTGAGAGAGAGAGAGAGAGAGAGAGAGAGATAGAGAGAGAGAGAGAGAGAGAGAGAGAGATAGAGATGCCATCAAAAGAAATTCTGGTAAATTCACATACAAGTACTCGAAATAACTTGTTCTCTGACATTTGACGTTGACGTGTGTATTACTGTAATTAAATAATTCTATGCCTACACCTACCCCTAACCCTAACCTTAGTGCCCAAAATGCCAAAATGAAATCTTTTGGCTCTATAAATTTGTTTTCAAATAAGAGAGCTTTCTATTAATTGATAAAAATGTTGGGAGAAATGGCAGAATAAACTTTTAAGTGAGTTTTTATGGGAATGCCTCCAAACAATATAAATGATTATTCAATTCTGAGAAAATTGTAAAATACTTTACTTAGATTTAAAAGATCCTCTCCAACCCAATATTTTACCAAATTGCCACAGAAGCCATCTTTAAAGAAAAGTCAAGTTTGTTTGTGGCAGAATTCCACACCACTCAGTACAGTACTTAAAGCAACATTTATCTACAGCAAACTATAACTTGAACATGTTCTTGTGTGAAGGTCTGCAGTGGAAGCTTACATTTGTACATGGTGCAGGTGTACACGGATATTGCTTTTTAGATGAATAGGTGGAGGTTTAAATTACAGTACAGGATCAAAACCGTTCAGAGATAAGTCTGTTTTATGACCACAATGAAATCAAAGACAAAAAAGGCCTTGGTAACCTTGTATATTCTAAACATGCATTTTTAAAAGATTACGGAGAATGATAACAAGAGAAAGAAGACCAGCACAGATATTTGTTGTGTGTTCAGGATATGATTTGTAACCCCTGTATTGCATTAACATTAAGAAGTCCTCCACTCAACATTCTCTAGTCTAGCATATGGGAACAGTAACTCTAGTAGTGCATATACATAGCTGGCTATTCTGAAAGACCATCTACCACCTGCGAACCTTTACAGTCCATTTCCACCAGTCCTCTATGACCAAAGGGATCATTGAGCAGACCTCAAATTAAGCTTTGCATTAGAATAACAAGGTTTCAGAGCACCTGGCTGTGCAGGTGGGTGTATTGAATACAGGCTTATCAAGAGTTCACCAGGGCTACGTGTGGCCACAGATACTAGCTAATTCTTGGAAGCCAAGATAGATATAAACACAAATAAACCCAAAGCATATACGCACATACATACCACATAAACACATACACAAACGCCCATGTAAATGTGTACACACACACATTAGGCCCCCTGGATCCTTTCATCCAGGATCATGTTCTATATGGTTCTGGAACAGTACCAATGTCTGTTTCTTCACTTTACACACACATTTTCCACACTGGCAAAATGACTTTTACACATTTACTGATTCCTCAAAAGATGGAAAATAATGGACTCTGTATTCAAGTCAGCGCCTTGTTCACATAGGAATATTCATCCCTACCAAAAAACGTTTTCCTGCCTTTGCTAAATCATGTTTCTCTCATATGTAAAGTAAAAGCATATGCTGTTAGTTGGTCAGGAGGTAACGCCATTAATCTTGCTTTAATACGTTTCACTTCCTTCTGTTCCTGTCTGGGCCTGGATGAATTTTATAAAGATTTGCATTCTCTGACTGTTTGATCTCATCATACAGCAAATCCACATCATACCAAGAGCAGGAGCATTGGAAGCTCAGTTATCTGAAGAATGATTGCTGCATGTTACTTTTATACACCGTATAATAAATTCCCATTCTGCACTTTCTCAAGGACACTCACCTGGAGTTGATATTCACAACTTAAGACTATTACAGATGACAGTGCTTAAAGTACTAACCTTGAAACTTGACCTATTAGTCCAATTTTCTTCTTCTCCTTGCTGTAAATACTCATGTACCTGCAAAACAACTCACTGAAAGCCATAAACTCCATCAAGTTTACCATGTCGTGACCTCAGTATTATAAAGTTCTATGTGGCATTTTGGTCGAAAAATTAGTTAACCACATAAGCATCACTGGGAGATATTTTATTCTTTTGTGGTGTTATTTATTTTATACGTTTTTGCTGTAATATTTGAAAAAAAAATAAAGTTCCATCTCCAAACTTACAGATAAACTTAGGATAAACTTAACATGGGCGGCCTTAGTGGATCAATATCCACATTCTATTTACGCATTGACAGAAAAGAACAGACCTGAAGCCTTAGTGCAGTGAACAAGATAAGAACGAAACTTTTAGCTGTAGATGTTCTACATATGCTCAATGAGAGTAAGTGTACAAAACAGGATTGGTCTACTGTATTTGCTGGTATTACATTGTTTAAACGTTCTGGCACATTAGAAAGTATGTAGCACGGCAAAATGGTAATATTGTAGCTAACATTAGATAACATTAGCAATAAAAATTACTGACATGAGTGAGTTAGCTACATGCAATATGCTTAATAAACTGAACCTTCCAGTGTAACCGGGACTGAAGGTCAGCCAGCAGACTTTATAAGAATTTGAATGATGCGTGTGTGTTGTTACACAGAAACATGTACCGTATGTTCTAAATTTAATATGACTATATTGGTAAATGTTTTATAATAAAATTTTAAGGTAAAGTATCTTGCTTAGGAACAACTTCAGACTGGAAGTCTGTGAAATAGTTTGTAGTTTAGATCTTAGAGAATACATTCAAAAAAATAAAACTTATTTAAAAGCATATATGATCATAATGTGGTCTTAATAGGCTTGAAGATTTCTTTCTCTGCTGAGTTTATATCATTTATCAATTATTTATTGAGATTAAAGGATTAATGAATAAGAAACAGCCAGATAGAACTAAACAGTATTTAATCTTACAGAATAATAAGGTTATATCTGTATTTGGCCAGTGTTCAAAAATCCACTTTCTAATTGTGTCAGAATTTGAATAATGTAATTTTAAAGTAACCTTAAAGTGTTTTGCTAGCTGAAATGTCAAAACTTTGATGGAACCCAGATAGAACCTTATAATACTAAGGTCATGATGTGTGTATAGGGTTGGGCTATAGACACATGGATTTTACGCTTTTGGTGTAAAATGGGCCTAAGTGTCACGGTCTCCCCGCCGCGGTCTCCCGCTTATAGTGCGCGCCGCACTTTCCAGCGAGCCGCGCACTTCCGTGTT